>CAJPVJ010000263.1:0-29934 GCA_905397405.1 Oppiella nova
ACTCGCGGAAGCGCTCCCGATACTGCAAGCTCACTGCCCGAGCGACAAGCCTGTGCAAGACCTCTCCCACGGCTAGCGGTCTAACCCCATCCGGCCCCCCCTCAACCGGCTTGGCCATAGCCAACAGCCGAGAACTACAAAGTGCCGCGCGCGCACGAGGGGGCACCAAACCCCGGGCAATAAGGGAACAGACTGAATGGAGAACCACAAACGCGTCCGGCGAATCCCCCAAAATGTCACGATAGTGCTCGTAAACCAACCCGGACGGCCCACCAGCAGATAGACTAGGAGCGGATGACAGGGCGGCGTGGAGTGTCTCGGGGCTAAGAAGGCAAGAATCGACAGGCTCGAATGTGGCGACCCAATCGGGGATGGGGGACGGCGCAGCAGGATGCAACGCTCTAAGGGTCTGAATCGTCGCCTCGGTAACAGGAGCCGGTCGGCTGGACTCTAAAGCTCGAGCGGCACGACTAAGCTCACCCGCCCGGCCAAGCCGGAGACTACGACGGATCCGGCGCGCCTGCAGCTCTCCCTGGGTAGGCTCACCCGCAAACCCCTCACGCTCGCTCTCCGCAGCCTCAAACCGCTCCGCCAAAAGGTCCTCGGCCTCATGGTGATCATCCAGCAAACCCTCCCAATCCCCGCTCTCGAAGCGACGGCATCGGTCCTTAAGGTTGCGCAAGCCAGCCCTACCCCCCCGTACCAGTGCTCCAAGAACTAGTATGGGAAAGAGAAGAAGGATAGCCCATGCTCCCTCATCGGTGTGATCCGCCACGATCCTCTTAAGCGGCAAAAGGAGAGCTCTAGCTAAGTCACCACGAGCGGCTTGTGGAATGCGAATTTGGCGCACCCCAAAGCCTGGAAGGAGCTCCTCCTCGAGATCGACCTGGGAAGCGGCCCATTTCCAATCCGCAAGGGTGGGAATGGCATGAGGTGGGCGAGGATGGTGGGCTCCATTAGCTCCCTGCCCTTGGAGTTGCTGGAGCCGCAAGGCCTCTTTCCTATCACACCATTTTCGATGTGCCCCGAGCCCCCTTGCACCTTTGCACCGCTTAGTGCACCTTGGGCAAGCTTGCCAATCGACTTGGGCAGCGGGAGGCATTGTGGTAGTGCGCAGGGGGCAGTACTAGCATCAGGCAGGGCTGTGTTCCTGCCATGGAGAGCTTCACGGAGAGCCTTCAAGCACGAAAAATGGGGCCGGAGGGAGAGAGAACGAGCCCACTGCTCGTGGCAGCCATGGCGCCAGATTTGAATTCAGAGCGCCTACTAGCCGTTGAGTATTTGTGAAATTAAATCCTCTGTTCTGGCACTGCAGGCGTCGCTCTATTTGGGCAAAATCCCCGTCCGGGCGCAATCTACTCTTGCAATGTAACTAGGTACATAGGTAGCCTAGCCTGCTAGGCTGGCTGCTGTTGCCTGCGTTTCTTTTGCCAGCCAAGTCTCGCGACTCCGCCAATTTTGTACTTACAAACGCGCATACAGCTTACAAGGAGCAAGCATATAAGATATATGTAAAAAGTTTACTCCACCTAACGCTACTCCACCTACAGTCCGGAGAAGGAAAGTTTATAGGTTTTGGGTTATGACAACGGCTCAAGATCTGCTGACGGAAATTTTTGAGCCTTGAAAGGGACCGTCTGAGCCAGGTCTGGGTAGGGTTAGCTTCAACGGAAGTGCTCAACCAGGTTTTTCAGAATTTTCTAAGCGTCCCCAGAAAAATGCCAGCTGCTTATCCCTTGACAGCTGTCGAGCAATTTGAAAGCAAATGCAGGTGGTGGGCAGACTTACGTATGAGCACAGGATCATGAAGAGTTCCTTTTGCTTATGAGGATAAGAATTCTTGAATATAGCGCCGCTTGAACGGCTTTTGCAGTGCCCAGGTGGTCAAGTCGTATACAGTACGCTGTTAGGGCTTTTCTACGGTGATTTGGCCTGGGAACGGAGTCCTTTCACAGCAGCCCGCCTTCGATAAAACCGCCCATTGCCCTTTGTTCCCCGTCCAAAAACACCGTCCTTTATAAAGTTTTTGTCAGTTTTACCACGCCCCACATGGAGCTATGAGAAACAGAAAGAGGGCCCCTTTGAGTGGGCAAGGCCCATTTTGGTCCAGAGTGCCCTGTACAAACGAATTTGGTTACGAAGGTTGGCTCGATGAACAGAGGAATTTTTGTTGCGGATGTTTTCTTGGGTGCTAAACTAAAATCTGATCTGACGGATTTTGAAATGTCCGATTATACAGCTATTGCTGAAAAGGTAAATTTTTCCTCGTTTTCCAACTCAGATCAGGGCCCTTTGACCCGTTCAAACACTAGCTTCGAGGTCGTATCTGCTGGCGACAAGCCCACCAAGGAGGGCCTATGGGCTCATACGAAGGCCCAGATATGGGCTTTGTGCAACTGCTTTTGGATGGTTGCTTTGAAGAATGACATTTGTGGGACGACCCCACTTTTTACCGAATTTACCTATAAATAACCGTTCCCCGGACTGTAATATTACGCCGATTTTGCGCGCCAGCGTGGCGTAAGCATCCCAACACCGTCGAGATTGTTTCTGTGTCCCGCAGGTTCCAGCAGAGGTGACATGCGATATATGGAAAGTTTAGTTTCGCTAACCCTAGTGCCGCTAAGGAACGCCGCGATCGCTTGATGCTGACATGGCACTCTAGCTGCCACCATGGCAGGTCAGGACTCAGATCAATGATTAGATCACCCGTACTGACACTCCCGGCCACAGGCATAGGTACGGTATGTTCTTGCGGACGGACAGTAGAATTCGACGGTGGCACAACCATCGTATAAACCTTTCCATCAAGACATCCTGGGCCCGGGCCCTGGTCAGTAGCCACCAACCTAGGTTCGCTAACCCCAAAGCTTGTCTTAAAAAAGGACAGCACAATGATGTTAACCACCAGCCGTATTCACTTTCCAACTAACCCCACCCGCTCTCCGGGCACGAACGTTAGGCCCTAGTGAACACCATATATATATAGCGATCACCATATAAATATACGGGTGCGGCCGGGGCTCGGTTGGTCACCGGTCAATGTACGGTGGCCGAACCAGCTAGTGCTGCTGAGCCGGGACTCAGGAGATCCGTGAAGCTTCAACATTAGGCTGCTGCCACCAAGGCAATTTGGCGCCATCGTGGAATCGCTGCGTCGTGAAAATCTTGGCATTCCTTAGCGAATCTAGGCTTAGCGGATCTAAACTTTCCATATATCACATGCGGCTGCCGCTCCCGCCCTGGGATATCTCGCCCATTCCCTCCCTCCCAGGCTTCCCCCTTATACAAAATAGTACTGGGGGGCCCGCGCTGACCCCCGGAACCTGTTATGCTGAGCCACGGGAAGGGGAGGGGGGTTGAGGCCTTTCAGTGCTTCAGTGGCCGGGGCTGGGGCGCAACCCCGGCCAATTCTCATTGGGGAAAGAAGTCTATGAGGCAAAAGGAACAAAGTACCTAGCAGACTGTGAAAGCGTGACTGAACTTTTTGCCGCGATATGCGGAGCGCTCCTGCATCTCGGTCCGAAGCTCTCACCGGGAACTTTTAGGGTCTCGCAGGCAACCGAGGAACAACCGCCACTTCCCTTTTTAGGATCTCGCAGGCAACCGAGAGCAAACTGCCACTTCCCTCCTTAGGGTCTCGCAGGCAACCCGAGGGACAACTGCCACTTCCCTCCTTAGGGTTACATCACCGCGAGAGTCAACCGGGTATAGACTTTTGGTTTTATGTTGGCCGGGGCTTGACTCTGACTACTGTCCGCGCGAAAGATCTGTAGATTGTGTCACGGTATCAACGGTTCAGATGAGCCAAAGGGTTTTCACACTTTCCTACTTGCGTCAATGAGATGATGAAACTTCCCCCTATGTATCAGGGGGCAAGTTCTTGCTAGCTTGGCCGGACGGGGGGGTGGGCTTGTGGCCTTCTGAAAAGGTGGCAGGACCTCTTTCGTTCCTGAACCAAACCCGTCCCCTGGGCGTCAAATATTAGTGAAAGTGGAGTAATCTTTTTACATATTATATCTTTGCTGCTGGAGGGCCTCCCTGCGCATGCTAACCGTGCCCTTCAGGCTTCAGGATAATCTTTTCTCCATAAAGCCACCGTGTGCCAGCAGCTAGGAGGAACTTTTGCACTAGTATTCCCAGGTCTGTCGATCGGATGCTTCCGAACTGGGAGGTTGGGCAGCCATCAGGACGGATAGGAGCTTTTTGCAGACTATATGTTGAAGAATCAGGCCTCAAATCACAGGCTTCTCGCGTATGAGTTGTAACATACACGTCAAAAGAGGAGTAGATACCTCCTGGGTCGTCTTAGAATGTGGTCAGCCGCTCCAGTTGTAGTGGAATAACCTGGAGTGTCCTGGGACGCAGCTAGGTACTTCGCCATCTCTCTTTGGGAGCGTAGACTAGCTGTGAGAAAAGCTTATACTTATGGCACCCCGTCCCCCGCGGAAGATTCCAGAATTCACGGAGGTAAGTTCATTTTCCTTTAAAATTTTTGAGTATCAGCAAGGTCAAGATGTGGCCCCGAAAGTACTAGGATATGCATCAGAAATGAGAGGCAGGTGAATGGATGTTAAAATCATTCGGTTTTTCAAACATTTGTTCTGACTGGCGTTCAGCAGAAGGTTTCGGACGCCCCCTCTTGCCCAAAATCTGCCAGGATATTGAGACCTTGCCCCTGAGGGTTGACTACCACAAAAATAGATGGTGGCAATGTGCCCCCTTTGGCCTTGTGCAAGGACTTGGAAAACTGTGTCCATAATGTGAGGGTTCCCTACAAACCAAGGTGGTCAATGCGATTGGTTCGGCGCATGTACAGGTTGATTACAAGACCAAGGCTGGGGTTGCTTGGAGCCACAACTATTTGAACCAAAAGCCATGGCATCCCATGAGTTACCCGAACCAGCGGCGAAAGTGGATTGCAGAGCAGGAGCATGCTGTCCAGGAGCAACAAAGAGAAGTTGCAGCAAAAGAGGTGAAGACAGCTTCCCTCCTAAGCCCACCCTATCCCGGAGGCAAATGACTTAGCAGTTTCTGGACCTTCTCAGCTGAATATAAAGCCACAGGCAAGCTAAGTCCATAAGGGAACAGAAAGGATCATCATCCTGGTGGGGCTGTCGCTGTCAAAATTGCCAGCTTTCTAGGCTGTGCTATCCTCGTTCTAAAGGGTTGATCCACTGGCCTGCCTTCTTTCACTTAAGAAGAGCCCTTTGACCTCCCAAGAAGGTGATTCAACGGCCCGCTGTGTACGGCTTAGGATTAAGACCTCTGTTCTGACAAGTTGTGATCTTGAGCCGTTGCGGCCGCAACTCAGGTTCAGAAGCTTCAGCAGAGTTGCATCCAGCGTAGTTTCTGGACGGTTTTCTATACCCCGTTCACCACCTAAGAGTGGCACTGCCAGATACCAATTGAGCCCTCATTGTATTGAGCCCTCAGTCCCGTATGAATATGCCCTCCTCTTGCGCAACCAAGAACACCAACTTTCCTTCACTTGAACCTAATGAGATAGTTAGATAGCCGCAGAGTCCTGAGGTTTGCAGACACTCTATTGCGTCTCAGTTTGTGCTGGTGAAGCCCGCTTTTCGCACATAATCTTTCCCTTCCATAATCTTTCCCTTCAAAGCAAACGCTCCTTTCACCTGTGCAGTTTGCTGAGGAGCAGGAGTTCTTCAAAGAAGCAGCCCTACTGAGTGAGAAAGAGCGGCAACGAGTGAGTACTTCCCTTTTCATTGTTGAGAATTTGTGAGCTGGGTGAAGCATTTGTGTTCCAAACGCATAGTGCATTCTCCCGAAGGTCAAGGGGAGAAAAGCACTCACAAAAGCTTCATACTCTTGTTCCTTCTTTCATTCGTCTCGTCATATGCAAACGGCCCAGGCAGTAAGCTCCCTGTTTTGCAACCTAAATACAGGCTTTCGCAGTACCGAGTTCTAACTTCCAACTTCTAAACTCCAACTTTGAGGCTCCAACTTCTAATCCTACTCAGTTTAGATTGAGCTAGCCCAAGGCAACTTCTGGCTTCTCAGTTTTGATCCAAGTTCCAACCACTGATCTAGTCAGCTTGAGCTGCCCCAAGTCAGCTTCTTTCTTCCAACTTTCGCTCCAATTTCTGATCTCTGATGTGTTCAGATTGAGCTAGCCCAAGCTGTGAGCTTCATGTACCAGCGTCCCCCCGGTTACAACCCTGAGGTCGATGTCAAGAAGCCTGCAAAGCCAGACGAGAAAGCCGAGGAGACCAAGAAGCCCCGGGTGAAGGACGTCTTTGGCAGGAGCATCGCCACTGGGGAGGAGTTTGAGGCGCTCAAAGACGCACCAAGGTAGGTTTTCGACGACGTAAAAGGTTCATCTTAAAATGAGAGTACTGTTTCTATCTGGTTGCTTGGCAGCCCACCCGATACAAGGAGCCAGCTGATTGTATGGCTACCATATCATCTTCGATAGGAGTCTCCTGGGCGAGTATAATGTTAATGGCAGCAGATTTGGGGTGCTGCTAAGGAGAGCACTGACTCATTTGGTCCGGTCAATGCTTGGTCCTCCGTTT
This sequence comes from Oppiella nova, assembly GCA_905397405.1. Taxonomy (NCBI): domain Eukaryota; kingdom Metazoa; phylum Arthropoda; class Arachnida; order Sarcoptiformes; family Oppiidae; genus Oppiella; species Oppiella nova. Next base: position 6,540 of record CAJPVJ010000263.1, read on the forward strand.
GTGGGGATGGAGCCGAAACGCTTCGCTTTGCAAGACGCAGGGTCGTCCAGTGATCCGTATTGTGGTCAGTCCCCTTTCTGGGCAGCAAAATGAAACAGCAAGTGTGCTTGGTTTCTTTTCATGCTTCCCAGCAGACTCTCAAGCGATCCTTGTTTTGGAGGCCCAAAACTGTGATTGCTTCCTTTTCAAGGCACCCGATAAATGGAAACGACCTTTGAAAAGCAGTGGTCAATGATTTGTTTGCTAGCCCTGCTGTCCGATAAGTCTTTTAGCGGCTTACACACGACGAAGTTCCAACCATTTTCTCTGTCGATTATGGCCGGCCTTGGTTCTCTGCTCCATCCTCATGCAGAGAGACTGGAGTGAAGTACGGGACGACGCCCTTTGCTTGATGTAATTTGCAGGGCTGAGGAGTGGGTCCTTCATTGCGGGGTTTTGTTGTGTCCTCTGGAAGTTCGATTAATTTCTGAACTCTAACGTGGGAGCAACTTGATGCAAGCGCAAGCTGAGCTGACTTTATGGGCGAGGCAAACCCCTTGTGTTCTCGAAACATCAGGTGACCATGTGCTTAACACTTGGACACAGTAGGGTGTCCGAAAACCTAACCCCACTGGTCGAAATTAGTACCGGCCTAAGTTGGTCTTCAGAGACTGGAATGCCCAAATCCATTTTCGAGCCTCGACCCTTTTCTCGTTTCCTACCTCACGCTTGAGACCTCAGAAGGGAGAGGTTGCACCGTTCGCGTTTCGGGCTCACGTGCTTGGCTGCCCAACATTTGCACACCATTTCCATCGTTGTCACTTGTAAAAACGAGGAACGAACATTTAACAGCAGTAGATGCGCTTAACCCTTTCTCATCCCACTGATACCTCCTTTCCTGCCACAGGCTCGAGACCGGGATTGTGGGCAAAGCAAAGCCATTTGCGGTCGAGATCCGAAACGTCAAATGTGCACGGTGCGGCGCATTCGGACACCAGAGCGGCGACCGAGACTGTCCGTTGAGGGACGTGCTTATGCCAGGGGAGGAGGAGAGGCAGAGGAGGGAAGACCCACTGCAAGCGATTCTTGCCTCCGTCCCACAGGAAGCGGTGAGCATAGCTTACCACAGCTGCCATAAGCTATAGCAGGATTCGTTGTTTCAGAGTTTGAAACTATGAGGGAAAGGGGACTGCAGGCGGCTTTTGCTTTCTACACCTTTTCACAGAGACTCTCGTCGAGTCCCTATCATCTCTCCATCTTGCAAGCTGTCCTGGACATCGTAAGAGTTGTCCCATCTCATCAGGGGTACTGGTTTCTCTGCTTCGCTTCTGAAGAAATATCACTGTTCTGGTCCATGGTTGAATGCAATGGTCGATCTTGTCATTGGAACCGCAGCCAGACGGATCTGCTTTTTAACAGATAAGGGGTGGGGTCTCAACGTTCTTGCAAAAGGGTAGGATAGCTGAGCTGAAGATGGACGGGCGACTGCAAGGTTTGGCTCTCTGCTGTTCATGCTTCGCCCATCTCTCGGTGGTCAAGACCCCTGAGGTTACGCAGAGCATGGACAAAAGATGACGAAGTCACAATCGTTGCGAGGGGAGTCCTTGTTTTGCGAGAGACCTTGAAAGGGATCATGCTAACGCAAGAGGTTTGAGAAACGACAAAAGAAGCTGACGTCAGGGTCTCAAACCTGCAGCCCAAGTGGACTCTCAAGGACGGGGGTCGCAGCCCACCCCGCGGGGGGTTTGCTTCCACTGCTGAGAATCAGCAGATCCTGCCCCCCGATGAGCTGGAGCTGCAATTGACCGTGCAAGCGGGTACGAAACACTTGTATTTCTGCCCCGTTGTTTGCTACTACTTAGGCCTCCTTAAAGAGCTGTTAGAAGGTGGCGGTCAAGGGCTTCTGCCTCAATCTCCTTGTTCGACGAAAGCGGGGAGATGCTTTTAATGGAAAGACGAAGGGTGACTCGGCGTCACAAGTTGGTACGAATGTATGAGCAACCGCCGTTGTTACTGAATTGGGACAGAATTTTGCTGGCGCTGTTGACGTGGCGAACGTATGAGATGGAGCTGGATGTCTGCCCAGAGGCTTGGAAAGCAACGCTAAGATACTGTCTGCTGTTCGTTTGACACGCACTGGATTGCCCATTGTGTAGTTGAAGTTGGAAATGAGCAAGTCTATGTCATGTATATAGGCATATATGTACATCTGAAAAAAAGTCGATCAAATGAAGCATTCGGGCTGAATATGGATCGACCCGGATGCGTTTTAGTTTTTGTAGCAGGTGGGTCTGAACCCGGTTAGTAGCTGGGTAACAGTTGGATTTCATTAGCCCCGGGAAGCATAATTCCTGAAAGCCTTCGAAGTGTCAAAGACTTAGAAGGCGTCGCTCGAATCTGCAGATGCCGGTGCGATAATGATGCAACCCATCGACGAAGGCATTCTGGCCCAACTGTCAAAAAGCGAGCGGAAAGCTCTTCTGCGAGCTTATAACAAGCCCAACGGCTCGGAGTACAAAGAGGAGAAGGAGAAAAAGAGGCGCAAGAAACACCGACGGAAGAAGAGCGAGTCAAGCAGTAGCAGTGAGGAAGAGACGGAAGGTTCTAGGGAGAAAAGAAAACGCCACTCGAAACGAAGGCGAAGAAAAAGGGAGAGTGACAGCGGGAGTGAGGGGAGTGACGAGGCGGAAGAAAGGACTACAAGCCGACGGCATAGAAAGAAGGGGGCCAGGAGTGATAGTGATGGGGATCGGACTTTGTCACGCGGCCGGGAGCATAAGAGCTTAAATCGGAAAGAAAGAGACGCTAGAAGCGGAGGGAAAGTGCGGCAGCATGATGGGCGGGAAGCGCAGGGGAAGGATGAGGGAGGCAGGCATAAGAAAGAGACATTTGAGGACGGGCCATAACAAAGTGCCCAGGAGAGGGCTCAGATTGTTGGTCTCTTTGGGGAAGGGGAAGATGAAGCGTTGGAAGGAGGAACCGACAAGGATGAGTATAAGATGGATGTATGTTATTCATGGTGGGAAAGAAGAGTTGGGGGGACCGCAGGGTAGACGAGGACGTTGGAACAGAGAGAATACACCAACGGTTCAGACAGCACTTGAGGGGCTGAAACGAACAATGGCCACAAAGCCAATGGCCATGTTGCTGGTGTTCCTGACTTCTTATCTGTTGCTCACGTCTATTCAAAAGAAAGTCGCTACGTTTTTCGAAAGGCCGATGGGGTCACTGAAAACAACGGGTGTTCTTACTTGTACATTCATGCTGAACCGGGTTTCCGTTGTGGGTTACTCAGAGAAGTTTAGCCTAAGTAAGTACTTAGTCCAACACCATAAATCATAGACACAGTGGGCTGCGTACCCTGCATGCATCCACTCAGTGGCATGGATGGTCATGCACGCTTGCTAGTTCATCACATCCAGGCATATCGGATCTGCTCTACAATGAATGAAGTTCAAGAAATATTGCCCCCAATTATTCAAAGCAGGCAATAAGCGGGAGCATAGACATCAAAAAGCTGGAGCACATTTGAGAAAGGGAGTTGTAAAGCCGCAGATGATGATATCATTTACAAGACCCGACCGTTTGACCGGTACGGGGATACAGAGCCAGTGTTAGTACGCCCCAAGCCAGAGACAGGCTCCAGGTAACTTGGGACGGTGTTCAAGCAAGTCTGATACAACGCAGTCCAGGTAGACTTGACAGTCTTGAGATCTGAAAGCTCTAGCTATGAGGCCACATAGGATTATGAAGTGTTGTTTGGATTTGCTCACAAAACTTGGTCGAGAAATGTATAGTCTAGATGATGTAGGTGGTGGACGAAGGCACAACAGTGCAAGATGCAAATTCGGTTCAGCGGTTTCGGTGACACTAGCAAAGACGATCTCAATTTTTTGGACGCGTACGCGTTTAAACGCGTGCACAAAATATACCGGATTAAAGATTCCAACCTCTCGGACGGCTAAGAGGGCATATGCTGTTGCCTTTTGGGGCCTTGCAGGAAGATCGCCCATTCTGGTGTGAGGGTCGAGGGCGCTACGCTTTGGTCTTCGCTGGATTTATCACAGCAGCAACACTGTAGCACCTGTACAGCTCACGACGCAAGAGGTCATGATTTCTTGCTGCTGTCATCCAGCACCCTAAGGATGGGGTGCAAGCCAGACAAAAGGTTGCGGCAAGCACATCGAGCTCGGGGCACAGTATCGCTCTTTGTTCTCCTCTGCTGCTGGAATGCCAGGGTCTACGGACAGACTCAGGATGAAGCCGTAAACAGTCTCCCAGCAAAAGTGAACCTGCGAGGGGCAGGAAGCCTAACCCTAGAACCAGCCCTGAAAGCAGATGCGCGGAACACTTTGTCAAGGGAAGATGCTGATCCCAGCAGGGGAGAGACCGCCGGCGGAGCGGTCCTCCAGTCTACTGAGGCGTTTTCAGCAGAGGCATCGTCAATCGTCAATCCTGCAAAGGCCCCCCCTTTGAGGCCCCATGTGGCCCCCGTGACAGTAGCGTTCTTGACCATTCTCATGGCTCTTGCGACAGGCCTTGGATCAGTCCCTTTCTTTTTCCTGGACATGAAGGGGAGGGGCTATGGAGGCATTTGCAATGGGATGGCCTGTGGGGTAATGCTGGCAGCCAGCTTTGGACTGCTGCATGAGGGGGAATCATATGGAGGGGCAGAATGCGTGGTCCTGGGAGTCCTTTTGGGTGGACTGTTCATTCTAGGCAGTCAGAAGGTATGTACTGAGATTCTTTTGGGATTGGATCCTGCTTTCCTGTTCTTACATTTACCAGCTGGAGCGGGTGAGTTTATTTACGAATTGGTCTATCTCATTTGCAGTGCAACCTGCACATTCGCACTCTCTGCTAGGGTTAGGAGGATTTTAAACTGAGAAGGTTAAGATAGATTTTGGCCAATTACCTGCAGATTCGACGCTGAGATTGCAAAGACCTGAAGTTCATGAGAGCAACCAGATACAGCCATGCAATTGGAAACTTCAAAAGCAAATTTCGAAACTTTAATCACAGAGTCATCAAAGAAACAACCCCAAAGCTTTAGGCAGGACAGTGCACGGTGGACGAGCTTGTGAGTTGCCTCTTGAATTCTGGCTGCTGCCTTACTTTTATGCAGCAATTAGTCAGCATTTTGTCAGCTTTATAGGGAGGGTAAAATGGGGACCAACTCCATGCATGTTGCCATCTCTCTTGATTCCCAGCCCTTTGACCTGAAGGAAACTTGCACCTGAAATGTGTGTGGATTGTCGACGTAACCCTCTTTGTGACAGAATGATTCAGTTGCGTCAGAGTGGGGTGGGTAGATGTTGGAGTACCTTGTGGTGTAGCTTCTTCGGCTTTGCGCAGGTAGTTGGGACCTTGGGAGTCCCACGCTTTAGCTTTTTGTTTAAATCTGACAAGATAAACATTGGTTGAGCGGTGGCATCATTGACGGAATGAGGGGGAAGCGGATGCCATGGGGCATTCAAATTGAATTGAAATTTTATTGTATGATGCTGCAAAATCTGCATAGCACTCCAGCTGGAGTACTTTAAGGGCCATATAAATTCTTGCTCCTTGCATTGCAATTCTGGTTTCGTGCAAATATTCGAAGGTTTGCTAGGCACTTGTGCACGATGTATTCCCACAGCTGGGGGGCAAGGCCAGCGTGTCTGGTCTGCTCTAGAGAGTGTGCAGACCTGATCAGCAGGTCAGGTCGTCAGAGCGTTTCATTGACACCCTGACATGGGACTCGCAGTCGAACAATGGGCTCCTTCTTTATCTGACAAGGCAGCCGCAGCTAACTTTGATCCCATAGGTCCCCGGTTTGGGCATTCTTAGCAGCATTTCTCTTCAAGGACAATCACGAGCAGAACTTTGTTTCAGAGCACGACTTCCTGTCGAGTATCTGGGTAGCAAGTGTAATATTCGACTCCGAATTGCGTTTTAAGCTCAATTCGAAAGGGAAGTTCCTCTAAAGGCGCGTGTCCTTCTGATCTTAGAGCTTGCGCAACTCCCTGCAGTACATGGCCCAGTTTGGGGAGGTCAAGCTGATGTCTCTGGAAGGTGTGAATGCGCACAAGGCTGTACTCATCGTAGCCATAATGACTCTGCATGCGTTCGGGGAGGGGGCGGGAGTCGGGGTTTCATTCGCTGGGCCCCGGGGGCTGCCGCAGGGTCTCTTGGTGACAATTGCAATTGCGGTGAGTTCGCTTACAACAAAAGCACCTTTGAGTGTTCTCAAGGTCCAGCTGCATACATTCTACATACTGTGTCTTAAGAATGCTAATGCTTAGGCGTTCGGTTGCTGAGACTTTCACAAGGGGCTGGTCACAAGACTAGGGGCGCGATTGATAGTCACCGGAAGTTCAGTGATTTGCCCAGGGCCTCCGCACGTGTTACCGATGTCAGGGGGTTGAGTGGCACTGAATCATGGAAACTAGGCTCACTAGTTCGGCAGGACAGAATCCAACGTCCGTATCCAGTTTGCAATCAGGTAACCGAGTCGATGGAACAGAAAAAAAGTAGGCCATTCGATAATAGCATCAGTCTTGGAAGGAGTTACTGGGTTGTGCTCATGCAACATGAAGAGCCAGTGAATCGCCTCCAAGCTTGAGAGAAGATACTCAAGAGGTTGGAAAGTTTCTGCCCGTAATGCAGAAAGGTTGCTGTTGTCGTCAAATGATCGAGAGGTTGATTGGGCAGGAGTTATCGATGTCGCATGCCGTTAGCAATGGAGTGCGGATTCTTTCGTATGCCGCTGTTGTCGAGTCGTGGGTCTGAGCACTCACAGCAGCCGTGTATCGTGATCTTTACAAGCTTGCACATTTTCAATCGCATCTCAGTCAGCACAAATGGTTGTTCAACAAGGTACTTATGTGTCAGTTAGTCGACCTTTATCACTACAGTAGTCACTGTGATCGTCTAGAGGGTCCCTAACAACCTGACGGGCATCCTGATATGGGGGCGGGCGCTCTGTGTGTAACAGGCAGGCGATTCGGCAGACATGTAACACACCTTGTTACGGAGCAAACTTCGAGGGTTTTTGAGGCTTGCTCTCCGATGCCACTTTCAAACGGGCAGGGAAGCCTTATAGAGTGATCCTCCGTAACTGTTCCCAAAGCCGCAGCTTGGAAGTCAAAGAGGGCGTCGGGGGACCGGTCCCCCAGGGCGACAATCAGAGAACAAGTATCATCTGTTTGTCGCTGCGATTCTGGACCACGTGCCTTTTGTGAGCGACTGCAAATGTGAAACGACGGGCATCTGGTCGCCCAGGGGACCGGTCCCTGGACGCCCTCTTAAAGGGACAGCCTCTTTCAAATGAGCAGCAAAAGGATGCCGATGGCCAAAAGGCGCGTGTTTTGACTTTCCAATGAGAGGTCAATCAGCTACGAACATGCTCGTCGGGTCCTCATCGGCCCTTTGGATTTGATCAGATCAGGTGCAGGGTGAGATATAAGGAAGTCCAGCTAAACTGGCAGTGCCCAATGAAGTGCTTTGTGCAGTTCACTATAGACTGCAGGTCGTGATCACTCTTGGTCAGTTAATCGACTTGATTTCGCCTGCCGGAGTCTGCAGTTTCGCTTCAACCTCCTCTGCTTTTAGCCTGCAACCTCTTGAGCAAAACACTGCTTTTCTTCAGAAGAATCTGGAAGGTGGCACAACGAGGGTTAGTTCAACCACAGCAACCAAACCCTGAAGGTCCACAACATCCCCAAGGGCACAACGTGGGTTAGTCTAACCACATTACCCAAACCCTGCAGGTCCGTAACATCCCTGAGGGCACAATGCGGGTTAGTGTAACCACAGTCTCAAACCCTGCAGGTCCATAACATTTGTGAGGGTCACCACCCGGGTTATTCTAACCACAGTTTCCAAACCTTGCAGGTCCACAACATCCCCGAGGGCCTCGCTGTGAGCATGGTGCTGTCGTCCAAAGGCGTCAGTGCAAAGCGGGCCATGCTCTGGAGCATTATAACCAGCCTCCCGCAGCCCCTGGTCGCAGTTCCCGCCTACATGTTTGCCGAGACATTCACCAAGTTCCTGCCGCTGTGTATGGGGTTCGCGGCCGGGTGCATGATTTGGATGGTCTTTGCAGAGCTGCTCCCTGATGGCTTGGAGGTAAACAGTCACCCTTTTGATTCTGTTCTCTGAAGTTTCGCTTTTGTGGCTTGGTTCCTCCATCTATGTCTCGTCTTGACACCGTCTTCGATGCTTCCCTTCGTTTCAGAAGTTGTCTCTTCTCTTCGTCGGTTGTTCTACTTTGTGACGGGTACCCGGAGAGGGAGCCTCTGCAGTGTCGTTTTTGTTTTCTTCTTTTCGTCGCTTGTAGGCTGGAGATGTAAGCACTTGCTCTCTTGACTCTCATCTTATTGCTCCAACTCAAAGTGCACTAAACTCTTGGGTAAGCACAGCTAGAGGAGTCTTTCTCGTGTGTTTCCGTCCAGAGCTTGGAGTTGTGCAAAAAACAAGTATGTCCCGAGTTCAAAGAGCTGGTTCAAGTTTTTTAACCGCTCGTTTCTGGTCGAGCCAGTAAACATCGTCTTCCGTTCGCGTCGGCAAGACGGGGGTTTGAGCTTGAGAGCTCTTAAAAGACAAGTGGATCTAGTTTTCTGGTGTTCAGGATATGCAGTAAACAACCTGTGAGCTACTTTTGTTTTGCAAAACAGGCAGGGGGTTTGCTACCTCGTTCTGCAGACTCCGCCGCTGCCAAAACGTAAGGTTTTGAGCTCATTGCTTCTGAACAGATGCGAACGCACGTATTTGTGAGCCCCAGGTTTAGAACCGGGAGGTTTTTACGTCCACAAGAAGTCCACACGAAGGTTTTCAACCCATAAACAAAGGGTAACGAGAAGACTGTCCGATTACGCGCTTGCTAGGAATGACAACTGGCCTTTCTAAGACTGGCCTTCAGCAAGAGGGCCTCATCCCATGTCTAAATCACCTCTGATTCCACTTTCTGCCCTGTTGCGCTTCAATCCTTCACCCTCTGTGTTGTTGTTTTTACACTCCTGACTAGGTTGAGAAATAAAAGGCCTCCCTACACGGCTTCCTTGATCCGTTCATCTTTGGCCCCTACAGGAGACCAGCCCCACTGCTATCGCGGCCTCGGCAACGATCTCCATTGCCTTTATGGAGGCGCTCAGCGCAGGCATGCGAAACATGGAGCAAGGCTCAGCCGTCCACGGGCGCTCCCCTTCCACCCCCCTCCTCTGGTCGCTCCTCTTCGGCGTGGGGCCTGCTTTCGGGGGCCTTCTTGTTGTGCTGGCGCAAAGAGTGATGCGGTTCTCACAGGCGTTTATGATGGGGGGGGCGGCGGGCCTTATGCTCGCACTTGGGGCCGTCCGGCCTTTTCAGTTGCTATGGGGTTCTGGACTCCCCTCAGTGACCGTTGCGATCTTTTTTGGGATGGGGGCCGTCATGTTTGGGGTAGTTGGACATTGGGTTGTTGGACGCGCTGCTCATAAGAAGACAGATGAGGACCTGGAAGTGCTGAAAAGCGATGGAAAAACTTTGGACACGCCGGTATCCAAGGCGGCGATGCTAGGGGTGACGGCTATTCTTCTCCATGCGTGGGTAGAGGGTTTGGTGCTCGGGGTTGCGGCCCTCCTGGCAGAGGGCAACATCGGCTTACACATGCTCGCTCCGGTGGTGCTGCATAGTTTGCCGCGGGGGGCAGCTATTGCAGCGATAGTCAGTGCTCTTAGCAAGAGTTATCGAGGAGCTCTTCTAAGCGCCGCATTGTCGGGTTTTGCGGGGCCTGCAGGAGCGGTTACGGCTTTGGTTATGGGGTTGCGTCACTTTCAATCGCTAGACGGTATGATCGTGCTCTCAAGCGGAGGATTGGTGTTGGCGGCATGGAAGTATCTGCTGCCCAGAGCCTGGAGGTTAGATACGAGAAGAACGTTGATGGGGCTCTTAATAGGAGCAGTTTTTGGTGTGATGAGTTTTTTTGGCACGCATGTATTATGTTTATATACGTTTCTATGTGTTGCTGCTCCAGATGCAGTGACGTAAGCGCGGCTTGTTTAGGAACTCTCTTGCTTTTACAAGTTCGTCAAATAAAGTGTTTGAGGCAACCAGAGGCGAAGACGCTCATTGGTCCACGTACTGATTGCTTGAAGTATATTGTATTGACATTGGTCCACAATCTTATATTAACGTATTGCCAAATGGAGCTATCGCGGGTTGGTGAATCAGTGGCCAAATCATCAGGACCGGCACTTCGCGCAACACTTAGTGCCATGCAGTTGAATCTTCGAACGGCGAGTGGTCGCATTCCAACAGACAATCTAGATTCCTTCAATGTCCTACATTTGCGGATATTGCCTGAAAACTGCCTTGCGCTACATGTCTCTACATTAAGTGGCATGCATTCAGAATTTGTGTTCTTTGCGTGTGACAGAGTTGTTATCAGGCTCTTAAGTGCACATGGGGCTATCTCAGAGACACGTGTAGATCATTTTTGGGGACACGTCTGCATTTCCAGAGACTGGGGTGCATGACTGTAGTGAGAGTCAATTAGCATAGAAGTTTACCCGTTTAGACTCAGCGCCTGCGCAATGATTTGTTATCGAAGACGAATGAATCCGAGATGAAAGTCGGTGTCGGGAGCAAAGTGTACAATACTCAACATTCCGTGCCCATTGCTGTGGACATCTTCCTTCCGTGTAATTGTCCGGCATATAGCGATCTCAGAACTTCGACTTTCCTTAATCCCATATTTGCTGGCAAGGACCGACTGAAAGCTTAAACAGCTTTCTATTTTGGCCGGACAAGTCTGTAAGCTATAGGCAAGATTCTCCATCTTAGCACCCAAAGACGAGCTACTTTGCAAGGACCGTTTAATAGATGGTTTCGTCGACTAAGCCGATCACGTGCGGCTCCAAACTGGCGTAAATAAAACAACAACAATACGTTATCGAAAAGCTTTGGTCATCCTGCAAATGCACAATTAGAAACCCATAAGCTTCGGCTAGTGGCCCTGACATTTAGTATGACTGTCAGGAGGCTGGGCGCCTGCAAAGAAAAGAAGAAGGAAGTCCATTAGATGATTTTCAAATCTGTTCTGATAAATTCTGATAAGTCTGATAAGTCTGATTCTGATAATTCTGATAAGTCTGATAGACACGACATGACTAAAACTCGCCCTTATGGCACAGCCATTGGTTGAGTAGGCTGTCTATCTAGCTCTATGGCATGAAGTAGACTGCTACCATACTTGCTGCCTAAAAGTATGTTCCTCACCGTCTTATGACAGGTTGAATAAGTAGTATACCGTAGTGCTCCTTGGAAACGCACACGTACCTGATCTTGCCTGATCTAGCGCTTGACACTAGTCCGCGTTATAAGAGGCCGGAACATCTCTTTACGGCATGGTGGTCTCTTGGCTTTCACAAGTGCTCCTTGGAAACGCACACGTACCTAATCTTACCTAATCTAGCGCTTGACATTAGTCCGCGTCATAAGGGCCGGAAAATCTAGCATGATGGTCTCCCGGCTTTCAAAGTGGGTTTCTCACGAGCAAATCTGCCCATCATCCTCTTGCGGAGAGCTTCACGTCTTAACTTTCCTGCGTACAAAAATCATCGGCGTCGAGCTGTTCCCGCTGGGTTTAGAGGCACTCGGCATCGACACTAGTGGGGCCGTGCTTTTTGGAGGTGCCGCCCGGAACCACCTGTACAGACGGGTGTGGCCGGTGTAAAGGTACAAGATTGAGAACAAGAGCTGCCGGATCTTCTGCTTTGCGTTCCATTCGTTTTCGTATAAACGGGGTGACGCTTAAGATGCAAGTACGCTGGACCTACAAGCGGAAGCAGTAATTGGAGAATCATCGAAGCCAAGAGCGACACTGGTGTTTTTGGGGAAAGGGTTGTCTCGGTGACCTAGCGTCGCTCTTTTCTTTTTGTATTTACATGCAATCCGAAAACCAAGGTGGCGCGAAGCAATGTCAGGTCATCAACTGCAAGGCACCTCCTCCGGCCAAACTTCCAGGGGGAACACCGAGACAAGAACATTTTTAAAGTTCGAGCAAGGGAATGTGTATCGCAGCGACAGGAGAGGTTACGAAGTGTGGGAACGTGCAATCAAAGTTTCCAACAAGCTTTACTTTCAGCTTCCGAACGGTTCAAAGAACGACTGAACAAACTTAAGTGTTACCTACCCCGGAGTCCGGCCTCCTCGCCTTCTGTTCCTAGCAGCTCAAATGGAAGCCGGGCAGCAAAATGCGTTCTCCGAGTGATCAGAATCGCAAGCATGGCTGCAGCTCCCACCACAAATCCTCCAACCGCGGAGACAAAAGGAACGACCCACTGCAAAAGAGCCGAAAATGTAGTGGTTGATAACCGAAGAGGTCTCCCTTTTTGCAGATCAAAACGGATTGCCATTGGGAGCAAAGCATAGGTTTCAATTTGGAAACTAGAGTAAAACTTGTACAGCTCTAAACAGGTCCTCTAGATGTGACACTTGCCTATTAGGAACGTATCACACTCTCAGCGAAACTGGAAGACCTGAGCCCCTCAGATCGAAAACTTTAAAAGCCTCTGTCTTGAAGCATACATATAGCAGCAAACCGCTGGGACTCAAAAACTTCTCGCTTTTGGATCCGACCTATGCAGCTTCGTAGAGTTCTCCAGAGTTCTCGGCTTGAACAAGAGAACATAGCGTCGTCACATTCACCTTGTTAATGTCAAGGATGTACCTGTTCGTGTACCTTTGGAGCCTGCATCGGTTAGAACCACGAGTCAAAACCGAACTCTTAACCCTCGTTAACCTTGTGCAGAACATGCTCTTTCAGAAACCCCTAAACCCGCTGACAAAAGCGGTGGGCCACGGGATCCCCTTTTGAGAGGGGGCCGCTTTACCTGCTCAAGTGTAGCGCTGCCCCCTGAAGCGATGGCTGACTTTGCTCCGGGGCGGACTGACCTCATGCTTGCCGCTTGCAAGTCTGCTGCAGAGGGCGCCCAAAAAGGAAGGGCTTTGGAAGTTCGTCATCTCCATTCCGAGGTAATCATGGTGTTGACAAAACTGAGGCATATTGGTGGGGGTGGGGAAAGTATGGGGTGGGAAAGCGGGTAGATATCGGACCCGATTATATACAAAGTTTGGGAAAAAAGCCAACGCTTCTCAACGGTGACTTTCTGAACTCCAAAATCGCAGGCTGGGTGACGTGGACTGGTCGAGCCCTCTCTGATTCTCAAAAGCAACTTGGTTCAACAATCTCGTCTCTTGAGGGACCCCCGAGCTTTCGCATGCTTTTGGGGCCAGCTACCTGAACGGAGCTTTCGGCCCCTGGTCGATCAGATGGTTAGTCATCAAGACAAGCTCTCTTACGGATTTAGTAGCCCACTGCATTGTCCCGCATCCTTTAGAGCAGCCCCAGATCCACTCACTCAGAAGTCCTTTGACTCTCACTGGAAAAAGTTCTACCCGTCAACACGACCCTCACTCTCCCATCTCGATCCACCGTCGTCTGACTCTACTCAGTCAACCGCTCCTCCTCAACATCTCATCTTTCTATTATTGTGTTAACCCGGATTTCACCTTCACACACTTGTGGAAGAGACTATAGCTTATCTCCCTTCTCGACCCAAATGCATGGCCCCCTTACCTGGCTCCACCGCCTCCCAATAAGGATACACGACAACCGTCGCTTTTCCTACGATCCCCTCGCTAAGCTTCGACCCCGTCAGCGTGACATCGGTCAGCGGGATCTCGGTGTAGTAATACTTGTCCTCACGCATGAATGTACGAGCAGCAGGTCCAGTATTGTAGGGGAACTCTTTAGAGACTTCCGTCACGAAGGAGTCGTTGAAGTAGAACTGTCCAATGTGAACCACGTGGCTCTCCTCATAGGCGGACACCGGGTTGGACCAGGTCCTCTGGTAGGGCACGTGGATCTGAGAGGGGAAAGGGTGACCTCAGCAAGATGCGTGTCCCCTGACTGGAAAGAGGTCTGCCGAAAGGCGCGTCTGACTTAAGGAAAGATTCTGGTTCGATCAGGTCCTAAGATAGGGCACGTGAATCTGTACTTGGGGGATCCCGTTGGTCAGGGGTATGGGTTTTCTTTGATCAATGCTTCGTAGACTTCTTTGAAGAAGGAAGGAGGAAATAGACTGGTCCACAACATGTACACCAATCTTTCTTAGTCAGAGGCTTGGAAATCCATGATCAGCTCTGATTACTTAGGGATCAACTTGTGAGACTCTAGGTGGGGTTCAAAGGAATGTTTGGCGTAATGGTCTTCTGCTCCGCCACTTCCTGCTCTCTTGTTGCCAAGGAAGTTTGCAAAAGTCTCAAAGCTTCAACCAAGAAGGCAAAAGACTCTAGGTTCTTTCCGTCCCATATACTCAGAGATTGGATCTTTTGATAGGTTCAGCTATGGAGAAGCAGATGGGATTATGATGTCTAACAGCTAGTACGGCTTAAACTCAACCTGCCTTTGGCCATAAGCCTTGGGGGGGGGTGGAGGGGAAAGACTATGGTGGTACTGGATCATCAGTTAGCCTCAGACCAAGCGCAAAGCGGTATTCAGACTCAGGGGACAAAGAAACAAGATCAGAGTACAGAATAGTTAATAAAGTGATAAGTTGGAAAAGAAAGATATGGAGAGGTTACCTTGGTATGAATGTGTGTCAATCTATCGTCATACCACCCGGGCATGATTGTCCGAAAAGTTGCCACCCCATTTTCGTCTGTGACCAAAGTTCCCCTCAGGAAAGTGGTGTTGTCGGACGCTTGGAAGTGCCCCAGGTAATTGACGTCCGGCGCTCCAACCTCCTCAACCGACTCTTCAGCAAAAAGACCGGCAGTGTACCCGGAGTAGACCCCCAGGGCGTCGCAGTGCCAAATATCAATGAAGACATTTGCCAGGGGGGAGCAGTTAGAGTAGTCAATCACGGTGACTGAGAATTGCAGGGGGATCCCAGTGAGCCCCTCGCTGATGTCATCGCGCATCAGCCGGTAGTCCAAATAGAAGGGGCCTTCCACCAGTTCGGGGGTCAGGAGGCAGGGCAAGTCGAGGGGAGGGGAAGAAGTGGAGTCTGCCACTTTCCTGGAATGGGAGGGGCAAGCGTGGGAGCTTTGGAGAACTAGGATGAGAAGGAAAAGGAAGGGGAACAGATACTGCTGCCTGCTGGGGGAAAAGGTCTGGCTGGTTCTGAACTCCCTTTCCCATTGGAGGTCGCCGCTTGCTAGCAGAAAGCTAGGGATGCTGTGAGGCAACAGGGGTTGGTGTGAGCTGATCAATGCTCCATTCATTTGACCTAGACCCGTTCCTAACGTATCACGCTAGCAACCACAGAAGAGGAACTATGTAGCGTAGGAGTGGTGTCTTTAATACAGTACCGTAGTCTATTCAATGTGTAGTGAACTCCATCCGGCCAACAGTCTCGGAATCGAAGCACTAATGCTACCGGTACGCGGCGAGTACATTTTGGCAACTCTAGTGTTCACGAATCCTGGTGTTCACCAACATTCATGCCCGGGGGCCGGGCTAGGGTTAGCTTGGGGGTTAGGGTGGGTACGGGTGCGGGGCGCATTACTACCTGGTCTAGGGTTCTAGTTTGGGGTGGCCCGGTTGTGGGAACTTGTGGCAAGCTTAGTGAGCAGTGAACACCAGGCTTTAATCGTGAACACTACCGCAAGTACCGCTTTCGCTATTCGATCTGGAGGTCGAAAACGGACGGTCCCGAATGCTCGTCAACCTGCCAACCAATTCAATACAAATCTACCTAGCATTAAATGCTAGCTGCCCCACACGCTTTTAAGGCTCGGTTAGGTCTTCTAACCTCAAGGTTAAGGCATCCGCTTAGTTGTAACCCAGTCCCTCGCTGAGGGTCTCGTTTGCAGCGCCCCTCCTACCTACTTTCTCCTCGTGAATTAGTGAGATTAGCCTCCAGTCCGTGGACCGGCACTTTTAATAGGCCTTTCACAGGATACTTCATCTTCAATGCCCTGAGCCCTTCGTTTGTACCTGCAGCATATGTGTTGGTCCATTTGGATAGGCACACGTCCGGCTCTCCGTCAACTATGTATAGTTGACGGAGAGCCGGACCTGACCCGCTCAGTTAGCATACGGACAAACCCCTCATGGAAACACTCATGTATGCCATGAGAAGCTTACATATGGACAGGTGCCTACGGTGTGAAGGTAACTCGACGTACAACATTACATAGGCTACGCCCTAACGGCCGAGCTCCGTGGCGCGCGAAAAATGCAGGTACTACGCACATGCATGACAACAATTGAAAAGGACGTCCCTCAAAGCCTTCGCTGTCGTGGAGCTTGGCAGATCCATGCTCTGGCAAGGCACGGGAATGTGCATATCGACTACAATATACATATACACCTCATGTAGAAGCTATCAAACCCGGTCAAACTCATCCGAACTTGGCTGGTCAGCCTAACAATTGAATGATAATGAATCAGACGGGTTAGTTGACTTGCATGTCTGATCACGAGGTCCTTCACTCCTTAATCGGACGCCCTAGAACCTTAGTGACACATGTGAGTCCTTTTATCGATGCGCGGGACATGGATGTTGCACCCAGCTTGCTAGATTTTGTCTCGCTTAGCAACACAGCTATTGTGCTTCGCCTGGCCACGCTTATGCATGAAGGTAGAGGAAACTCTTGGAATTGGGTATACTCCATCCACATGCAAAGGTCCGGATACGAGGAACGAGTCGGACTGCCATCATTAACAATGTTGTCGTGAGCATCTCGTTCCTATTCCCAGACATGAAATATGTTTGCAAATATTTCATGCAAAGCTTCCGAGTCCGACCACCACAGGCACATGGTGTGCGAAACTTCAGTAGGGCAGATAAGGATGGTCCCAATTCAGAGTGTGTTTTTCATGAGTACGTAGATAAGCGGGCATGGGCCATACAAAGATGTAGTAGGACAAACAAAGATGTTGCTTGAGGCAATAAGGTCGCTCAGGTTACCACTGCCAGAGCTCACATTATGGTGTAAAGTGTTATGTTGACTCGCAAAATCAGCGAGATTAAGGCAGGATGGAGGTTAACGCTATATCTACTGTATTCATGAGGTAGACGAAACGACGTCATGTGCAAGCAAAGAGGTAGACAAAGATACCCGTGTGCATGTTGCCTGTGCGGAAGACGTTGCTTTTGCAGTCTGTTCATCATCACCTCATCTTTGCGAGAAGAGGCTTGCTGTGCTCCAAGACCAGGCGCCAGTCACTTATGGCCATACGATCTAGAGAACTCTTCCCCCCCTACCAACCCAAATCGTGCACCTTCATCCTCTAGTGCGCGCGTCAGCATTTCCGCTGTGAAAGTATCGTCCGTCTTGAGCCCAAGCGCTTTGTGATAGTACTCTATGGCGAGGGTCAACTGGTCCTGGAACAAGAAACGAAAGCTGGTCAAAATGCACCCATTTGGGAAAAGCTCAAGGGCGATGATTGAGGTTACTCTTGCATCTGTAAGTTTCGTGCTCCCCCAGATTTCTCCCTAGTGTGGGTAATAGAGGAACCAGTCGATGGGCTTAACGATATAGTGCAGTTTCGCTGAACTTACCCTCGCTGATCGATATTCTGCCCTGCATCGTTTTGGCTCACCAAACAACCGAACGTTTTGCCGCTCTCTGAGGGAATACCTATCTCTTTTGCCTTCACTATGATGTTAGCAAACAAGAATCAAACTCTTTCCTTCCTAGGACTGGCAGACTGCCCTGGCGTTTCGAAGAGTGGGGGCAACAGGTGACTTCGCGGTGCCAGTCAGAGAGGGTCACTTCCTCCTGGCAGGACTTAACCAGTGGTTATCAGGGGACATGCTTAGACCCGCAGTTCCAGCGTTTTGGTTGTTGGGGTCTTTAGAAGACTACAGAATGCCCGCACTTGGCGCTTAGGGTTTGAGGTTTTAAGGTTTTAGATTTTCAGGGTTTTAGGGCGACCTCGAAGGTGCGGTCTTGGAGCTATGCGCCTTACCATGAGGTGATGTGTGTACCCAAGAGCGGCGTATGTGCTTGCAGACCGGGGGCACAATCCGAGGGCCTTGTCGTACCAGTCGATTGCTTCAGCGAACTTCCTGCAAACCGAAAAGCATCCCGATCGGCTTTCAGAGTCTCTCCCATCAACCTCTTGGTCTTAAGGTTGTTGAGCGGGATTGCAGTGGAGTGGGGATCAGTCACAAGGGAGGGGAAACCTTCAGCTTTTATATGGCGCGTCTTTTGCCCACTTTTCAAAGCAACCCAAAGTCTCAAGAAAGACTTTCTCGAGCGCTATGGTTTCGTTTCACAACCAGTCGCACTTCCTCTCGTCAAATTCTTGTCTGAGGAAAGCAATCCACTTGGTTTCAGTTGGCGCAACAGCAAGCGTAGCTCTATGAGCAAAAACTCGTTATTTTGCCTTATTGCACGGATGTACCCTCTTCGATCCGGTATAAGTACTGCTGTGGATTTGATTGGCAGTCAGCACCGGTATCCACACAGTCTCACACAGGATGCCGTAGAAGTTGCCTGGCAAGAAAGCAGAGGGTTCAGATTGGCCTGACAAACGCCAACATAATCTCGGTCATGGTTCAGAGGGTAAAGACGTTGGAAACCGAACCAAGATGTGTCCCTACGAGATTCTAAAGTCGACTTAAGAAGTCGGTAGTGTCAGAATCGTTGAGAGACCTCTGGCGGACAAAGACCCAGGTACAGGTGCTGTGCAAAAGTAGCTAGCGTGAAAAGGAGAAGGACAAACACGAAGGAGTCACTGACTGAGTTGGATGAGAAACTAAAAACTGCTGCTTTTACCTCTTCTCACATAGGTTCTTTCAGACGCAACATGCCGCAAGCGGTTTGGGTGGCAGCGAACAAATTCTGGACGCCCGTTGGGACAGAAGTGAGAAAATGGAGAAAAAGGCGAAAGGAGGGGGGGAAACGAGACCGTAGGCCGCACTGATGATCGCGCACCACACATTTATGTGCACAGCAATAAGGCTCTTCTGTTGATACAATTTACAAAGAAAGAGGACACAGTAAAAGCGGAGACCGTAAGGGAGTAGAAAAAGGAAGCAGCAAACACAAGGAAGCAACGCCCACCGCTGACTCCCGAGCACATGTTCGGTTTGGTAAGACGCCAGCAACAGGGCCTCATTGGGAGCGACACCGCTTTTCTCGTTCACATAGGCAGACGAAAACGTAAACAATTGATTGAAGTAGAAGAAAGGAAGCATGCAAGATAAAACTCACCGTCGCTTCAAGAGAGCACGGCACAGACGTCTGCAAGATGGAAGCCCCACTTGAAACAAACCAGGGAATTCGATGCAGCGGCGCAGCGACCAAAGCAATAAGTAAAGGGGTTTGGAGGAACAGATCAGAAGGGGAGAATACCTAAAACCATAGAAGAGACTCCTACCGTTGTTTTCTCAGAGCGTGACCCAGATTCACGCACGTCGATTCCCAAGCATCGGTTAGAGGCTCTGGCGCGAGCGACAGCGCTTTTCGTAGCCAGCTCTCCGACTTTCGAAAGTCTTTGTTTCGGTAGGACAGCACGCCGAGCTCGTTGTAGACGAGCGGATCCTGGGGGCATAGCTTTTGGGCGTCTTTGAGAAACTGCTCCGCGAGATTTAGGTTGTTCGTCTTCTGGTACTCGATACCGATGCAGAGGCTCGGCAAATGGCACCTGAAACACAACGTCCACGAGCATTGTTTACCCAGGGATTCACAAGGAGTCGTTAAGCAGTTGACAGGTAATCGACACCATAATTTCAGGCGTTTGTGCTTGGTTTTCGAAGTTTCCAGAATTCGAGGGCCTTTTAAGATTCTCCTGCAATCGGCACTTGAGACACACAGTCTGCAAGTCTTGTTTATCCTCAGAATCGGTTGCAGCTGTTGAGGGGAATGCGACTTCTCGGCCGAGAGCAGTCCATCCATGATTACCTTTGAAGAACCAAGACGCGAACAGTCGAAGACACCGCAAAGTCGTTCTCGGCCCTTGACGGAAACACCATGGTTTCAGGGGATTCTACGGCCCGTGCTTCCAGAACTTGAGGGCCTTGTGCGAAACCCTAAAACCCTAAAACCCTACAACCTCAAAATTCCGAATCTTCCATAGTATTGCTCCGCTTTTGCCAGACCTTGCTCTCGTCAAAACCTAGATGACAGGGACAATATCGAACTGTGTGTAAGGATTGTGAAATCTCCAAGCTGCACAAGTACCCCTCCTTCTCGTGGTGTTCCTTGCTGCATTCGTACGATGATTCAAAGCCACATGAAATCCTACCCAGACGCTTAGAATCCGATTGAAAACCCAAGGCAATTAGTTCATTGTTGCTCTCTTGGCGAGCTATTCCGGTTGTTCCGAGAACCTCTGGCCCAGAGGACGGGGTGACGTTACTTTGGGGGTCAAGGTTGGTACCTATGTGACGCACGTAACTCAAGGTCACGGGATCTACTTCGCATCGCCCCATTTGATACAAGCCGGAAAACGAGGCTCAGTTAGTATGCCAATGGGCCCACGCCCATAATCTCTGTAATTTGACCTGTTGGCGAAGTTCCTAACAGCTTTTGTGGTTATCGCTCAATTCTACTTTCAAGATGAAGACGAGACAAGTCTTAAAAAAATGGAAAGAGAAATAGCTGAATCAAAGGTTTGTTGTCGTGTCAAGCTTACCCTGGAAACAGCCTTGCTGCCGTTCGATATGCTGCCATAGCCTGGTCACTCTCGTCCTGCGCCGCAAAAGCGTTCCCAAAACCGAGCCAGGCAGGTGCAAAGGAGCTGTCGAGGCTCGTCGACTTCCTGTACACAGACAGCGCAAACGAGTTGTTGGTGTGAATAGGAGGTCCTTTATTAAAAGCAAGCAGAGTAGGTAAGTGGCTTGGATGTTTCCAGGACGAAAGCGTTAGGATTCGAGCGCAGATGTAAGCGAACCAGACCATGTGATGTCTTCGAAGAGAGAGTGAGATAGAGGGTCAACAAAAAATAGGAGCTCCGCATCTACTCCTCACTGTTATAGCTACCCGATTGACTACAGTAATTCCTGGACAACCAAAATGCAGATTGATACATGAGCCGATCTCGTGATGCAAGGGTGTTCCTGAAGTCGAGCCAATGTGATCAAGGAGCTTCGTTGCTTTCCATCTGAGGAGTGTGGAGCACTGCTGTTATTTGACTGCTGGAGTCAACCACACCTGTACTTCCGTAGGGTTCGATGTTCGATGAGTTCGATGAGGGTTCGATGTCCGATGAGTCGAATGTCGTCGAAGAACTTTCAAGAAATGTACTCATTGAGGGGTCTCAGCGAACAGACCATGTCCAGCTCCGACGTCACAGCTCATGGAAGAGCTGCGTCATTGATGATGCTTAGATGATGTCAGAGCAGCTCTTCCGATTCCTTGCTTCTAATAGAGCCAATTGGGAAGCAACGAGCTCAAAGAAGCAACACTTCAAGGAATCCGCAAAGCAGTGATGGAAACGAATGACCACGATGTTCGACTTACGCAAAGTAGCGCCGGGCCGAATCATAGTTGCGTATACAGCTGTAGTAGCACCCTACTGCGAACCAGGCGACGGCTTTCTGGGGGTATTCTTGCACGAGCTTGTGAGCCAATAGGAAGAGCTCGTTCTTGCGCCGAAGCTCGAGGGCGGCCGCCAGGTGTACTGGCATGCAAGCTAGATGGTACGGGTCACGTTCTAGTACACTGCAAAGTCGGAACCACGTGGGTTAAGACTAGGAATCAAATCTGAGGTGTTCTTCGAAGGAAGTAGCGAGGTGACAACAGTATCAGTGGCGGGATATGATGTATCGAACAGTGTGCAATATAGCTTTTGACTGCGGATTTTCGAAGTGCTAGTATGGGGCCTACTGGTCGACTGCAAATAAATACGGAGGAGCCTTTAGGGGTTAGCTGGAGGTTACAACGAATAGACAATGTGAAACTAGGGAGGCCTTCGGAGTCGATCATTGCTTGTTGGAGAAGACGCTGATTGAGAAGAGTGAAAAGCAGGGCGGATTCAAAGAACCGGTTCAGCTCGTCTGTGAGTCGAGTGTTGCAAACCTGCGCGTTCCCTGGCTCACTGCCATTGTAGAAACTTGAACCTGCCGGTTCAAGCTGCGTCTCTATGAGAATCATCCCTAAACCTAGGATCCAAGTAGAAATCACTTGCAAACCCGATACTTTTAATCTCATTTCCAGCTTTTCTTCACCGGTTGATCAGCACTCAGAGCGAAATTACATTTAACCACCTTCCAAGCGAGCCAGACCTTCCCAACATATACTGACGTCCTCACCTCAGGCTGATCCGTCACCGTATGACGCCAATCCTGCTTACCTTTTCGTCAGGTCGTAGCACTGCTGGTACTCCGCCCGGTGGTACAGGTTATCCGCTCGGCAAGCCATCAAGTCCCCATTGCCCCTCAGACCCCACCCCTCGCTTCCACAACCGAATGCTGTCAGCAGACGCCGGTAGGTTACCATCCTTGGTTGCCGTATTTTTAAAGGGACACCAGTCCTCACGGATCCTTTCAGCAGGTCCCATACTTTGCATCCTGCTTCCTATTGTCCTGTTATATTGTTGTGACATTAAGGTTTCTTTTCCTTGCAAGACTAATCGAGAAACAAAGGCACTTGCAGTTTTCTAGCTTTGAGGCGCAAAGCAAGCTTTGTCGTGCGACAATGCAGCTTCTCCGTAATCAGGGAGGAATGATCACCACACGTGGCGAAGCTGCAAAGCTTTGCTTTCGAACGCTGCTAGAAGCCTCAGTTCAGTAGCTCTACCAATCGGTGAAAAGCTTCGCTGTTGCTCCCGTCTTTGAATCAAAGGGCCTTTCGCTTACAGACGTGCATGAAGAAAGCATTCGTCCCCCCCCTCTCCACCCCTTGCTCGCCTTGCCTCTATCGAGAATCGACTTTTGACCAACTATGGACGTTAAGAATGAGCAGGGCCTTTCTTTGCTTCCATCTTTCCCCCAGAAGAATCCCTTACGTTAGTGGTCAAATGACACGTTCTTGTCCCTGTAATCGCAGAAGCAAAACTTTTAGATTCGTTAGAGTTCCCGCCCGAAGACCGGTGGCTGGCGCTGCTGTACCAATGCAAGAGCGTCAAGGTGAGGTTTATGTTATCACGAACTTACTAAAAAGCAGCCTGTGTTCGTACCATTCAGGTTCGACACCATGTTTCAGCTTCAAAAACCTGCTGACGAAATGCGATTGAAGCTATACTGTCCCTTATGCCTCTCCATCCATACCCTTACTGGTATGGAATAGGCTCTCGTTTCTTGCGCTATATGTCCAAACGTTGTATGCAGAGAGGCCGGCAAAGTTTCAAGACCTTGCAAAGCAGGTGCTATGGGGGCGACGACTTTGTCTAGAAGATCTCCCTGGCTCCCTTGTGAGAAGATTTGGCGACATAGAAAGGATCATAGTTTTTCATTCGCTACGGCCAGAGATTTCTTTGAACAAAGGGCGGCAAAAG
>CAJPVJ010000264.1:0-29847 GCA_905397405.1 Oppiella nova
CCAAAGACGGCGTGTCTGAAGAGGCGCGAGGAAGAGAAGTCTGAGGAGGCGAGCGGTGGGGGCCCTAAGTTTGTCCATCACATGACTGCGAATCAAACTAATCCTAATGTTAATGCCATATCTATAGACCCGATGAGAATTTCAACAATTGTATGATTTCTCACATGTTTGAGTGCTTGAGCTGATGTGTGCTAACCTGTGCTCTGCTGTCTGTCCCTCCCTGTGCTTTAGGGTCCATCCATCACATCTTCAAGTCAGACACAATAATATTAATCTAATTTGTAAAATAAGAAATCGATAAAAACATATTCATTATTATTATTAATTCATAAATCGCTGCAAAAACCAATCCAATGGTCGCCAAACTTGAAGCCCAGACTATTGTGTTGTATTCGAGGCAATAGTCTGTGTTTTACATCTCAATCATTGGTTCTAATTGTTGACAAAAAGAAAGAATTGATATTTAATTGAATCGATTGGAAAACCATTCAATGAAATGCAAATTGAAGACCGTTTGGCCAAACTTTTCATTTAATATTAATCATCGAAATAATTATTAAGTCTTTATTATAAGTTAATCCGCTCTCTATTCTCAGTCTCTGTTCACTTGTTTTAAGTTAATTTAAACAATTCAGACATTAATTGCTTTATATTTTGCTGAAATTGGCATTTAATTTGTAATATTATTGCAATATTTTTAACGAGAATAATGTGTTCTTATAAAGACATGAATTTGATATATATTTAACGAATCGTCAAATCCTTTTTGCTATACAACTGACTGCTATTTCTGTTTACTCCTTCCCTTTCGCTCTATATATCCCTCTCTGTTGTTATGAATTATATTTTCGGTGTTATTATCATTGAATGAAATGAAAAATCTCTGTATTTAGTTATAATTGATTATTTATATAACATTTTTATTTTTATTTACCACTCATTACGAGAGACTGAAAGCTAAGAGCAAACGCGAAAGTATTGTTCATTTAATTTAAAACCCGATAAATTGTACTTAAAATACGATAAACCAAAAATAGTTTCCCTTTTTAACGCATATTTTATTTTCTCTTTCGACTCATTATAACTCATAATTTTATTAATTATTATTACTTTTTATTTATGAGAAATAATTATTGAAAGTATTTTGAATTTGTTCAATTCACCCATTTTTTGTGTCAAATTATTTAAAATAACAATTGTTTGAAATTTTATTATCAAATCCTTCATTCCATTTATCTATTAATTTAAACACTTTTTTAGAGTATTTTCCTTCAGTTTCTATTGAAAGCTATTTTTATTGATTTCAATTCAAAAGCTCTTTATTTTTAGTTATAAACAAAACGATAAATTGTGTGAAAATGATTATTAGCCCCAAATACTATGTTATTATTTATATAAAAAACTAATGTTTGGAAAATTATTTTTTATTTTCCTCAACAAAAAAGTAAAATCATTTGTCAGACAACAAAACTAACGAATCATTTCTCGCATTTCAGATATAACTGTAATATTATATTAATTAATAAAAATAAACATTTATTTAATACTTTATATTAAGTTTCATGTTTTATTGTATAACAATAGGGAACGGGTGTCTCATATCTAGGAGGGGTCCAACTGTTTGGCCAATTGTTTGTTCTCTAGTTTTATTTGCTGTAAATCCGCCAAAATTCGACTCAAATTGGAGGCAGTCTTTCGCGATCTCTCGGTCTCCACCTTTCATTTGCCGCACAAATAATTGATATTAGTTTTGGTAAATATTTGCACAAATTGTCGTCAATTCTCACCGATTCCTCCAATTGTCTGATTTCCCGGAGTATAAGACCGATGGCTGACACAGACTCGAGCAGTTGGTCGCAGTGTTCATGCATTGAAGCCAACAGTTTATAACACTTTCGGTTCCATTCGTTTTGTTTGGCGTCCTTTACATCCAAAGTAAGTCAAAAACATTTGTAAAGTTTTGCATAAAAATAGTCGAAACAAATGGGAGGCAAACAAACGCTTACTTTGAATATCTCTTCGTCGGCGACAGTGAAAGTTCGCGACAACTTTCCCGACAAGTGGTTGATCTCCTTCTGCAGAGATCTCGTCTCTAATAACACTTTCTTCGTCTCTTCGTTCTGCTTCTTAACGTTGGCCACGATTTCAAGTATTCGTTTGGTGTAAGAGCTCCGGGAGGGCGGCCACTGTTGCGGCATCTTTTCGGTCAACTCTTTCACTAAATTCTCTTTAACTTTGATTTCTTTCGCTTTCGAATTAATCGATTTCTTCAAATCCTTGAGCTTTCTCTGAAGGGCTGAATGTCTTTCGTTCTTAGCGTTTGATTCAACCATCAATTGTTTCAATTGATTCGACAGTAAGCCTTCAATCTTCAGCCATTCCTGTGATAATAACTCGATGTCTTGTTTCACATCATTCATCTGCGAAACCAATTCCTTACTCGACTTATCATTGGTTTCCAATTCACGCAATCGTTTGGTCTCTTCTTTCAACTCATTCTCACATTCATTGGCTTTGTTTTCAAACTTTTTATACTTTAATACCTCTTTTTCCAGACTTTTTAACTCATTTTCTAATCCCTCTATAATTACTTTGTATTTCTCTTCTTTATTCAGTTCATCGGAGGTCTGGATCTCATTCTTATCGACCAGTGATTCTGTATTCTCTGATCGCAAAGCATTGACTGATTCGTGCGGTAGATCTCCAACGGGACGGAAGTTTTGGTTAAGACACGACTCAATGGAAACCTTTTTAGACTTTACAAACAGTTGATTATCATTGGCCTCACTGTCCAAGTATAAGCAGTTCCACTCCATTATTGATGGCACACTATTTGGCAGTTTAAGACATTTGTCATAATATTTGCGTCGATTTGGCGCCACTTTGTTGACTAAAATTGGTTTAAAATTAACTGATTTTGTGATCGTCGTGTCGATGGCCCACACATTGCCATCGCTTCCCGAATCACTCGAAGCCTCGTCTGTCATGTATGGCAACCAAATGGTACTGATCTGTGCCTTCTTGAGACGACTTCGGATATCACTTGTGGTGAGTCCAGTGGTTCTCAGCGATGAGATTCTGTTCTCTTCGTCCTCTTTGGGAAGTTTTTCCAATAAAAACAAAAACAGTTTTCTTATATCGGATTCATTGCCGTAGAGGAATGTCTGGTACCCGATGTCCGCCTTATAGCCCAACTCCTGAACACATATCATAAACCCATTAAACATATCAATCAAATGGTCATCAAATGGTCAGTAAAATCAAATCCATTACGCGTTTGCAGACGTTTGCCAAATGAGTGGCCATTTTGTATTTGATGGACATATTCATCGACTCGTTGATCTGTTTGACACCTAATTCATTGCTATTGTTTGGATCAATCAGATGAATGCAATGGCAGACACATGATATGATCTGATGGACTTCGAGGTCTTTGATACCCGTTATCTCGTCGTCGATTTCACTGCAAGTAAAGCAAACTTTGGTCACAAAAATAGTCTTAAGATGAGAGAAGATGTCGAGTAATACCATCCAATTTCGCACAACTGTTGGATCACTATTTTGTCCACTTCTTCCATGTCTTCAGATAATGATAATGAGATGTAAATGAAGTGATGGTTAGACGCGAGTCGTCAATACAATAGGCGTTTAACTCAACGCTTGAGTCAAACAATCACATGAAAAACATTAGTGTTTGGGGTTTCGATAAACACCCGATGTTTCCAAACATATTCCCGCAATTATGGTTAGACGCGAGTCGTCAATACAATAGGCGTTTAACTCAACGCTTGAGTCAAACAATCACATGAAAAACATTAGTGTTTGGGGTTTCGATAAACACCCGATGTTTCCAAACATATTCCCGCAATTTGTTGCACTTTTGTCTTTAATACTTGTCAACGTAAATAAGTTTCAAATATAGTTTATTTTAGGTAAATTTGTAATGTAAGATTGTTTTCACATCTGTATATCATTGGATTTACCTTGCAATAAAATTAATTTGATTGCAAAACTAGTGGTAAATCCGGGAAAGTATATAGACATGAATAAGACATTGCGTTGACGTATACTGTACTTGGACCCTTGACCCTGCACTTTTTGTGTACCCAATGTGACTATTTGTAATCATGTAATTTAAGATAAATGTCATTTAATTAACATGTAATTACAAATTACTATCAAATATAGCAAAAAAAACTATTAATAGTCTTATTTATCGGTTGAGAAATAACTTCAGGAATTGGGAAAGCCTTCGAGAAATTGGTTATACTTTATGTACTCATAGTATCGCTTCACGCAAACACAAACTGTGGGTAAAACTCATATGTTTTGCAATAACTGTAATAAATCGCAACATTTAGTCACCAATTGATCGCTAAATTAGACTCTGATTTGCGTTCAATTAAGCGTTCATTCATTCATTTGCATACACTTTGGACACCATTTGATTGCATACAGTGTTTGTCTCAGCGTTTGATACACAGCTCGCACACAGCGCTTGTAAACGGGATTTGACTGTAAATTGAATGCAAATCAATGAATGCATTGAACAGAGAGTGAGATATGAATGAAACGATTGAAGAGTTTTTATCATTAGTTTGTCTTTCGATAGCAAATGATCTAAAAGTGGACTAAAGTTCAAGTGTTGTCTCATTACTGAAACCAATTCTCTTGCCATTCATTACACGCTTTCGAGCCATTCATAGCTCAAGAGTGAGACCATCGGCGGCCACAAAATGCTGCAACAGATCCGCAAACTCAAGATTCTTCGCGTCCTCTTCAGCCTCTCGTTCTTCATCTCCGGAATTATCATTAATTTGATTCAATTCTCGCTGTATGTGTCGGTCAGACCTGTCGACAAGAAGCTGTACCGAAGACTCAACTATTATCTCATATACACTCTGTTCTCACGTATGTATGCAGTGATCGTCTCATGGATCAGGTGCTCACCCATTGAGTATGTGTCTGATGTGTGTGTTATCTGTGCAGAGGTGGTGGCCATCAGCGAGTGGTGGTCTGGATCTCGGGTCCGCATGTTCTTCGCCGACGAGAAGAGTAGGGACTCTCACGCTGTGGACCACACGTTGTATATCATGAATCACAGGTACGAATTGGATTGGCTCTACGCCTGGATGGTTCTCGACAAGTATGAGTCGCTCGGGGTATTGACACACTATTCTTCCACTTCCTGTGCCCCCATTCACTCCATTATCTCAATATCATGAATCACAGGTACGAATTGGATTGGCTCTACGCCTGGATGGTTCTCGACAAGTATGAGTCGCTCGGGGTATTGACACACTATTCCTCCACTTCCTGTGCCGCCATTCACTCCATTATCTCGTTCACAGAGCGCCAAATCGTTCGCCAAGAAGTCACTCAAGTGGTTGCCTATCATCGGCTGGGGTTGGGTTTTGGATGAGTTTATATTCCTCGACAGAGACTGGAAGAAGGATTCGGTAACTCTGCCCAAAGCCTTGGATCAGTTGATGGCATACGAGTCGCCCATCGCTCTGTTGCTGTTCTCAGAGGGAACGCGTTTCACTGAATCCAAGTACGAGAACAGCATTGCTTTCGCCAAACAACGAGGTTTACCTCAACTCAAGTACCATTTGTTGCCGCGAACTAAAGGGTTTGCCTTTTGTGTGCAACATATCAAAGACAATTGTAATGAAATGATGGCAATATGTGTTTAATGAATGGCTAATGAATGCGATTGTCTTTTTAGATCCCGATGCAGTTATTTATGACATTCAACTCCGATTTGATGACAACGCCATACATTTGCCATCTTTGACATCCATAGTGAGAGCCAAACCCTTAAGTGGAGACTTATATTTGCGTCGAATCCCTATCACTGATGTGCCCACAGATACAGAGGAAGACATCAATACATTTCTCTATGATTTATACCAGAAAAAGGTTCCCTTTATTAGACCTGAAATTGTTGTCATATACGGTATAAGCAGTGTGTACTGTGTTTTAGGACGATCTGATGGAATACCACCAAAAGAACGGGAAGTTTCCGGGAATTCTAGTCGAAAAGTCCCGAAGAATAGCGCCGCTAATCAATTGGATGTCTTGGTTTGTCTTCGTTATGATCTCTCTGTCGTATATTCTGTTGAATGTGTTCGCGTCTGGGAATCTATATCTAATCATTTCGACGACTCTTATCTTTGCATTCGGTCAGCATTTTGACATCACTTTTAACAAACCATTTGCCAAAAAAGTCTTCATATGTTATAATTTTATGTTTTGTTAAATAGCTTTGGGATCCGTTTATATGATGATTGGTTCGACTAAAATCAAAAAGGGTTCAAAATATGGCACTAAAAGCGATAACCGAAATAAAAGTGATTCCCAATTGAATCCAAATAACAATTTAGATAATAATTCGAGTTTACGGAAGCGTTTGAATGAAAACAATACTTCAGAATCTATAGAGAATTGAAAAGCTACAAAAAATACTATGTTTTTATTGACAATTTATATAATAATTATACCATTTATTTAGTCCTAAACACAATCCAAAGCTCTTTTTTGTTGTTTTGATTTGCATTTAAGGAATAATTTATTTTATACTTTGGTTACAAATCTACTGTAATTCACTGTCTCTTCTATTGAAGAGCTTGTTATTGAGTTTTGAAACTCAAATCTAATATACATTAATTGATTTTGTTTTTTAATAATAAATAACTCATATTGATATAATTTGATAGCCGAGAGGTGCTATAAATAGTAAGCAATTAAACCATTTGTTTTATTTTATCATTTGTTTTATCATAGTATCAAAATATTGTTTATACAATTGAATGCTTAAGAATGAACACAAGCAAACTGTCCAATTGATTGCATACTTATATATTTTGATTACTTAAATGAATCATTAAATTGTTATTTAACTCATTTCATGATTAAATTATTGAACAATTCTTGAAGACCGACAGAAGTACAACCAACGGAACAATGGTATGGATTGTGACTAAAAATGAAGGCATACAGTGGACGGCATTTTATACGTGAATATGAAAAAATGAACACGGTAATTTACCGGTTATTATTAAAGGGAAGTATTCAACAATTAATAACTCAAATGTTTGGTTAACAGATATTCTATGAATTTAATTGTAATCAAAATATACAATAAGTCTTAATCGATGACAAAAAAAATTAATTTAAAATATATTAATAATTACATTAAAGTGAATGGTGTGTAAAACAAATAATTGATTTAACAAATAGTCTAATAAATACAAAAATGTATAAATTTATAAAAGTCGATAAAAACAATAAATTACTAAATAATTTACGTAATAATTGCAACTAAATGGAGATGAGAGCTGGCGATCACTTCTTAGTGGTTCTCTTCCTCTGAGGCTTTTGTGGTACGAGTTGTTGCTGTGTTTGTTGCACTTGTTTTCTCAGAGCATTCGTGAACTGTTGCTGTGGTGTAAGTGTTTGCGTCGGGTGTGGGTTGGCCTGGATTTGCGTGAAAGTGGTGGTCGACGACGAGGGCGCGTATGTATGCGGTGCTAAGGGTCTTAAGAGTGGAACTGTGGGCGCACTACTCATCTGCAACAGTGAAACCTGAGGTCCAGTCGTACGTATTTGACCCGTATTTTGCTTCAATTGGTTTATGAACTGAGCGTTCAGTTGATGAACGCCTAGACTTCCAGCCATTCCTATTGGAACCGACAGGACATTACTACCGGCCGTACCCGTCGACATGAGCACCGTAGTGGGGGCCGTAGAGTACGTGACGGTCACGTTTTCGTGGTCTTTAGCATCAGTTTGGTCCAGACTCACGATCATAGAGCCAGGGGTTGTCATTATTGAGGGCTGTGGTCCCGATGGAGTCGACATCATAGTCAGTGATATGGGAACCGCCAGCCCCTGAGGGGTCAGCGAAACCAAGTTATGTAAGCGAAGGTTTTGCTGAACCGGCGCTAGACTCAGACTCGCGAGACTAACACCGGTTGGCAATGGAGTCGATGTGGTTATCGACTGATGACTGGTGTCCGCGCACTCTATTTGCTGAATACCTTTAAGTAAATTATATTTCAGACTCAGATTGGGTTTCCATGAAAAGCATTCAATAATAAAAGCAAATAAAACCGATTAAACAAATCACATAAAAGCTGAACACAAACGAAAGCAAAAGTGAAATGAAAAGAAAGTGCATTCAAATGAGTTTTGAGGTGAAGAATAGGCGAGTATTAGTACTTTTAGTGATTCCCGAAGTAGGCGTGAAAATGACTGCAAGCGCTGATTCGGGAATAGGTGTCGAACCAGTGGTCGCGTGAATGCCAGTCGTAAGCAAAGGGGAAGCGATTGAGTCAGTCGTGACTTTATTTGGAGGCGAAAACACTTTTGGAAAGCGGTTTATATAAGAGTAGAGTTCGGGTTAGAGAGCGAGTCATGATTGCTATGTTGACAGACATGTCATGAAGGGATGGGCACTCACCTGCGGGTATTGTAACGGTTTCTGGCAGTTTAGGAGTGACTATTGGCGCCAAAGGCGTCGGAGATATGATGGGACTCTGCAGTAGAGACGTTGGATTGTGTGTAGGACTCGCTTCAATGGCAACTAATTTAGGCTTTTTTGGTGGCGTCGCCCCAATGGTTACAGGTATGGTGTCGTCTTCGAGCATCTCTTTACTGGCAGTGATTGTCAATCCCTGAGCGGTGGCCGCCGGTGTGTAACTGATTTGAGGCACTTGTCCCGCGATTGTGTGCACTATTTTCACCGATTTTCTGCCATTTTCTGTCAGAATTTCGGTAAACTGTTCGACATATCGTTTGGTCGACTGTTTTGTTCCCAAACAGAATCTGAGGAATAATTATAAAATAAATTAAAAACTCCTTTTTTGTTGTTAAAAAGACTATTATTTATGGCTTACGTAGAGGTGGATCCCCTGAGATGTCCCTGTCTATCAATGACCAGTTGTCCAAAATATGTGTCATCAATAGGTCGGTGAAGAATATTAACTGATGTCAGGGATCTTCTATTATCATCCATAAAATCCATCTTATATTCCTCGACCTTAATCTAAAATTAAGTGAAAAATTATTAAACATTTCTATCAATACTGTAAAGTAAGAGACAAACCAATGAATTGTCAGCAATGATGTGTGGTTTTGGTAACTCTTTGGCCACTTTGTCCACTCCTATACTCTTAACAGGAATTGGTTCGTAAATTGCTTCACTTGTATTGATATTAATCTGAAATACAATTTATATAGCATTTAATACATTGTAACAAAACAATGAAATTCATATCAAACATTTGTACCGATTTATTGACTTTTGATTGAGAACTGCTTTTGGTATTCCTCTTCTTCAGGAACTCATGTAATCTAAACATCTTCGGCGCCGCCAACGACTCAAACTTCTTCACCCGATTGACGGTCGTCTGCGAGCACTTCTTGGACAGTCTTAAGGGTTTGAGAGATGAACACATTATTGAAAACAATCTGTTTTAAAGAATATATCAAATAAAATAATAGACTTCAAGAAAGCGCTGTCTCTGAACATCCGTTTCTTTCGCCACAACTTGTTGGACAGTATGGCCACCGAAGGGCTCGGATCGAGACATAGGTTGGGAGAAGTGGCCAGAAGTAGCTGCGCCTCGAGTTGAGCTTTATCTTCATTGGTCCACAAGTACTCATCGCTCGAGTTATTGATAATATTGATGACATCGTTGGTGAGACTCTGAGTGCTGGGCCGCAGAAGAACCCATTGGGAGGAGTAGTGGTGAGAATGAGACGGCGCTGACCGGCGATAGTCTCGCACTTCGAAGATAAGACATCCGGTTTGGAAGAGATTGCAGTTCACGAGCGGCGAGTTCTCGATGAAGTCCACCAGAAATGGGGGCAACTCTTCGTTGTCGATGTAATCCAATAACTGGTTCTCATCGTATGGCAGACGCATCG
This sequence comes from Oppiella nova, assembly GCA_905397405.1. Classification (NCBI taxonomy): domain Eukaryota; kingdom Metazoa; phylum Arthropoda; class Arachnida; order Sarcoptiformes; family Oppiidae; genus Oppiella; species Oppiella nova. Next base: position 9,934 of record CAJPVJ010000264.1, read on the forward strand.
TCTCAATCACACCATCCGTTTCCGACAACTTCACGCCTATTGTGTAGCCATCGGATCCGCTCAACAAACTCACCACCAGATGATTCAACTTCTCCCTCAACACCAACTTCTTCAGCACTTGGGAACCGGTGTTCAGATTCTGCATAATATATGGTTTGTCGTCAAAGACACGGATTTTTGTTAATTTAAAGACAAAAACCTTTTGTTTATTTGATTTGTGTTTCTCTTCGACCAACAGATCCAGAAGTCTTTCATCGATGGACTTGTTTTGGTTATATTTGGTGTCTTTGATGTCTTTGGGTCGCAGTTGTGTCCAATCGTTTTGAGACAATTCAAAGAAGTGCTAAAATAGATGTCCAAAACATATGATAATAAATGGTTAAGTGATCTATGGATTGGTGTCTCACTTCAGCCAAAGTGAACATCTGATCCACACTTTTGGACATTGTTTTCATTGATAGTGAAGGACACGGACCGACCGCTAACTCATTGATATACCCCTTAAATACTCGTTAATTAAAAACATGTCTAATATTGATATGAAATGAATAAAAGGTTTATAAAAGTGTCATCAATTGAATCAATTGTTTCACACATTGTTTTTGTTTACATCCAAACACTCATTCAAATCATAATACTGTTCACTGTTTTGTGAAACAATTCACTGCTCATTCAATGCCATTTATAACACAAATTACGGATACATTGCATAACAAAGTGTCGCTACTTTTGCTCCAATTCTTGGTCAAACATTGCATTCAATTATTCCGTGCTTTGAGTTCAGTATAAAGTTTTGTCTCATTGTTACACTGTTTGAGTTTTAAACTATTTGTGTCTCATCAATAATTATTAATGTGTTTAATATTTTGTAAATTTTGCCCAAATTTAAGTACATTACGTAACAACAAGTACTTATAATAGTATAACAGAATTTACTAGAATATTATGTATAATATTCATTTATTTTAAGATATTTGATAAATATAATTTAAATAATGTAGTTAATTGAAACTAAGAAACCTTTAATCATAAAAATGCGATGTTTATTGGATTAAAGTAAATATTGCTAATTTGTTTGATTAAAATTCAGTTATTTCAAAATTAGTGTCAAGTCACTACCAATTTAATAACTATGTATAATAAGTTGTGTAGTCTATATGTTATATTCTGTTAATTCATATAAGTTTATATAAAGTGCAGGAATTGTTGCGACAATTAAGAAATTCAAACTCATTGTACTTTTCAATGAAACTTTGCAGCAATTCTTATGCACTAATACTGTACATGAATATATGAATATGATCATATAAATTTAATAATAAATTGTTTGAACTAATTGCACTACAGTCAATGCAGTAAATGTGATAATTTGTACAAACTTTGTACTCGATGTTAGAAAGTGTTGCTTTTAATACAAACAATTATTTAATCTTAAGTAAAAGTTGTTGCGATAATAATTTGAATTGAGTGCTATAAACCCAGACTTACACTTTTTGGAGCAATTGTTTGCAATACACACCTAAACTGTTATTCTGTGTTTGCTTTTTAATACAAATAAAATCACACTTTGATTAATACATTAGATGTGAATTCACGTGCAATGGTTTCGTACAATAAAAGTATTGGTTTACTAAATAACTTCAAATATATTACATCCCTAGTCACTGGAGTGATTGATTATGAGGTTAGACCATTTATTTATTAATTCTTTGAATTCTATAAACTAATTATAAATTCAAACTATTACATTGCGATAAAATTATACTTGTAATACTTGTATTTGCTACTCCTGTATTAATTAAGCAAAACAAATATTTTAAAGTAATTCAACCATTTTCTAGACATATTTTATTATCTCATTAATTAATTCCAATCATTTGCATTACTTTACAGAAATTGTTTATTTACTATTAATATTTAAGTTAATTTACTAAATATTATTAGGCTCCATTTATACTACATTAACTTTAGTATCGCTAACCCATTCATTATGAAACTTCGGTATATTATTAACAAAACTAAATATTTCACTTTAATTCATATAATTTTATTTATGCTAATAAATTGCATTGCTAATTAATTTTGCATCTGAAAAATAACATTCTCGTTAACATTCAAATAATAGACATTTCCTATCAATTCTTAATTATATTAAAATTTGAAAATATTCCAAGTTTTATAGCAAATAAATGATAATTATAATTTTGTGCACTGGTTGCAATAAGTTTAGAACTTCACACGATACTATCCATATTTGAATTCAATTACTGTAATATTAAATAATATTTCTGTAAATAATATCTATTTTAGTAGTTTTATAATATTTTGTAAAAATTTTACGAAATATTTTACTTTTACTATTTCATAATTTGATAATTTTATGATTGCTATGCTTTTCAATATTTATTATTATTTATTATCCTTGAGTTTATTATCTGATGACTAGTTTTTAAATAAATCTTAAAATTTAAATATATAATTCTTTAATTATTCTAATATTTGTATTAAAAATTTTAATTTAAAATACTAAATATTATATGACTGAACATAGCGAAAGTCTATAAAATTTGATGTATTACAAACTTATGTCATTTGTATATTGGTTTGTGCTTGCTAACATTATTATTTATTTGTAATTATTTTAAAATTCACTATAATACAAACTTGTATCACTCTGCCTGAATTATATTGCAATTCTAAAATGCAAGTCCAAATTGTAATTGAAGTTATCATAGCTATAAATAAAATAAATGTCTAATCTATTGATGAATATGAAATTGATTAATAATCAATGATTATACAGTATATTTATTTCACCACAAATTTCAATAATTACATAAAACGCTGATTTATATATAGAAAAATGTGACAAACAATACAAACGATAAACCGAAAGTCAATAAAACGAGACAATTGAATGACAAGACTTTGCACCGACAGCCACCCTGGCATATTACCCTGAGCTGTTATCTCAGTTTTGCAATTCTTATATGCTTTGGATATCTGCGAGACTTTTTGACATACGTTGGCTTATATACCAATAAAACGATTGTGGAGTCAAACAGACAAGTGATTAACTAATTGATAAGACAATTACAACAAATATGATTAGTGACTCATAAATGCAATTTTATGACATATTTAGGGCTATACCAGTTTGTACGGCACTTTCCAGAGCTTCTTCACCCGACATGTTTACCGGAGAGCAGCCGATGCTTTCAGTCAACCTATCAGTTCAGTACCGGGAGGTCACGTCCATGTATTACAACGACACTCACCTGATTATAACTATACATTTAGGTACTAATTAGTTAGCATATTAGTTATACACGGATTTGGTTTATTATAACTACATAATTACTTATTTACGAATAATACAATATTTAGATATAAGGAATAATAGGTTTAAAATCAACATCTTGGCATAAATATTGTTAATTAATTAGGTTAACAGGCAATGAATTCAATGCAATTAATTTGGGTTCATATAACTATTTGGGTTTCGCACAAAATAATGGCTCCACTACTGATCAGGTCTTACAAACTATTCATAAGTATGGCATAGGGATCGCATCCACTCATCATGAATTAGGTATTACTTTTTATTTTATATTAGAGTTTCTTACTAACAATCTATTTACTGTCTATAAATTAATTAACTTATAATAACAAATTTGTACAATCAATTAGGGAAACTGTGCATTCACATAGAGTTAGAAGAATTATTTGCCAAGTATCTAGGCGTTGAATCTGCTGTTGTATTTGGTATGGGTTTTGCCACAAACTCAACAAATATAGCAGCGCTTGCAGGAAAGGGATGTCTTATTTTAGGCGATCAACTGAATCACGCATCACTTAAATCTGGAAGTTATATATCGGGCGCCACTTATCGCACATTTCGCCACAATAGTTAGAAAAATGTCAAATAAATGTAATGTTTTGTATTAAAACTTTTTTCATTAAAGATATGAATGATTTGGAGGCAAAAATCAGAGACTCCATTGCAATGGGAGATACAAAGACTGGACTTAAATGGAAAAAGATTGTTATAATTGTTGAAGGGGTGTATAGCATGGAGGGAACGATAGCTAATTTGCCGGAACTCATAAGACTGAAGAAGAAATACAAGTGCTATCTCTATGTAGACGAAGCCCATAGTATAGGTGCCATCGGACCCAATGGTCGCGGAATTACCGACTTTTATGGTTGTGATGCCAATGACATTGATTTACTGATGGGAACATTGACTAAAAGTTTTGGAGCGTCGGGAGGTTATATAGCCGGTCGCCGGCATATCATAGACCACATCCGCACTCATACTCACAGCTCGTACGCCACGAATATGTCGGCGCCGATCGCACAACAAATTATATCAGTCATCAAAATACTGATGGGAGAAACGGACGGAACGGATGGTATTTTTGCTGTCAATTGAATCAAACTTTTATTAAATTATTTTATTCACAAATTAAGGTATTGAACGAATCGATAGATTATCTAAAAACACAAAATATTTTCGCAAAAGACTTAAAGAGATGGGATTCATAGTGATGGGCGATCCCGAGTCACCTGTTATTCCGATTATGCTATACTTTCCGTCAATGATATCGTATTATTAAAAATACAATGATTGCATATATTTGAATATAATTAATAATTTTTTTTCAATTTAGACCATTTGTACGGATGAGTATGGAGAGAGGTATAGCGACTGTAGGTGCTGGATATCCGGCCACTACTCTCACCACAAGTAGAATCAGATTCTGTATGTCTTCGGCACATAACCAACAAATGCTTGATAAGGCTCTTCAAGTGATTAGTCAACTCGGAGATGAATTCAGTATTAAATATCTTAAGAGTTAGTGAACACTAAATAATTCAAATAATGATAATTTATCGAAATAAAGAATGTAATTCTTATCTAGATCACAATTCTTATTAATTAGCTGGTAATTAATTGTTTTAATGGCAATTGTTTGTTGTATTTTTGAAGAATTAATAAAACAGAAATAAAGCCCTGAAACTAAATTATGAAAATGCATTTAATTCTGTGAATTCATATCTTATGATTGATATTTTACTTATTAAGTGATGTACCGTAATACTTAAGAAATTAGTTTGTAGGCTATCATTTCATTTGTGTGCTCAGAGTCTATACCAGTAACCAGTAAACCACTGACTTTCCCGGGTAAATACGTGAATATTTTACTTATTAAGTTATGTACCGTAATACTTAAGAAATTAGTTTGTAGGCTATCATTTCATTTCTGTGCTCAGAGTCTATACCAGTAACCAGTAAACCACTGACTATCCCGGGTAAATATGTGTCCACTTATTATTATTTATACGGTATATAAACAGTTTTGTTTCTTAACTCACAATATTCTGTTTATAGGTTTAGATTTAAATTGAGATATTTTGTCAGTTTTATAGTATAACGCTAAAAATAAATTTACTTTAAATATACTCAATTATAAGATTTAAATGGTTATAGCAATAAAAGTACAGAATATTCTGTATTCCGGATACAAATGGGTATAAAATAGAGAATTGAATGCAATGTGAATGCATTGACTGTTGGATGCATAGAGCGAGTGGAGAGTGAGTGCCATCTCTTGCCCTCAAATCACAACTCATTTCACATTTGTTTTCACAACACATTTGCCATCACTTGCTCTCAACGATCAGCCAATTATCACCGCAATTACCACCGCTGACTACCACCACCGCCACCACCAACGACCATCACCATCACGATGTCAGCCTCCGTGGACTTAGAGCTGAAGAAGGCTTTCCAAGAGCTTCAGGTGCAGGTGATTGAGACCAGGAATCGCGTCAAACAGATGGACCTACAGATGGATGCGCTGAAGAGGTCGTCCCAACACTCGCGGATCACATTAACACAACTCAATGATATGCCAGAAGACACGCTTATGTATGAGTCGGTCGGACGGATGTTTGTGTTGAGACACAAGAGTGCCATCAATCGACTCTTGGAGGACAAGGTCCTCACCAACGACGAGAAGTGCAAACAATTGTCGCAAAACAAGACATACAATGAGAGCAAAGTGAAGGAGTCGGAGAACAATCTGCGGGAACTGATCAACACTAAGAAACTGAACCCATGATCACCACATTGTCATCGCACGCCATCAATGAGATTGTCTTATACTATGAATAAGTGTTTTATGCATTCATTTTGCATCCAAACAGTGATGTCTTTATAGGGATTTGTTTTAATTATATTTAATTGTATTTTATATATGAATTAAAATATAACTTAAAATTATTTACAATTGTTTGTAATGTTTAATTAGCCAATACTCCAGTGTTTGGTGTGTTTGCCACAGATGTCCACAAAATATCACTCAAAAGTTTTGTCAAAAACTATGGTATCATTAAAATTAGACAAATTTTATGGCCTAATCTAATCGATAGCTTAATGTTATGTAGATTATATTAGTTGTGTTTATAGTTAAAGTAAATGATACCATTAGTTATAAGTAGACTGCAGTTTATTAATGAATACAACTAATTGCCATTCATTGCTATATAAGTCAATAGAATATTCTGCGACTAAAGTAATGCCGGCTTATTATACCTGAAGACATGACCGACGCTATAATGAGACAAACTTTCGATAATTATAATCCTGGACTTAATTGTTGTTTTTCAAAATAAATTGACAGTATATTCAAAAACTTGACACAAATAATCTCTAACCTCAAAGGTATGCAATAAAAGTAAGAGTTCTCACACACTATTAATAGGATTGTTATGAATAATTTCAAGAAAATATGATTAGACTTACAAACAGAGGTAATGTCTAAATAATAGTCGGTTTTTTACCTTTGAGAGAGAGAGAGAGAGAGAGAGAGAGAGAGAGAGAATGTATTAATGATCTTAAGTCCTAATGATTTTTAAGACTTTGTCTGAGTGTTGAGCTCTTGTTCACTTGTTTTCACTATATATTTATGAGTCGGTAATGAATTCATACTTTTCCGCTCAAAAGACATTTGCACTAGAAATTATTTGAAACATAAAATTATGAAAACATGAATAACTTACAATTTTAAATATAACGAATAGAGTATCTATATTATTGAGATCTAATAGTTAAGAATTGGGAAAGTTTTCATGAATTGTCTTTTATATTATATTTAGACAACACAATAGAGTGTCTGTTTGGTTGAAGTTATTGATTGAGCGTATTATTGCACTTTCAAAGTTTGAGTTAAATTCAAATCAAATATTTGCCTGCTTATTTATATGAAACAATACAATAAGATTACTTTGTTTTGACGCTTACAGTAACCTTCAATAAAATCAAAGTCAATTCAAATATTCTATATATTTGTATATCGTATGATACCTTAAAATTTAATTATTCATTTATAGAATTATGTTATATATTAAAAAGCAATAACAATAAAAATATTTAAAATGTAATAAAAAGTTTTATGAAGTAATGATAAACTTTATTATGAAAGTAATATTATAATTAGCATAATGTTTGATGCAATAAAATAAATGTCTTAAATATTATATAATGAGTTATAGTGTAATACAATGTGTGGTCTCAATGCTATCAGTAATATCTATGTAACCCATGATTGCTGTGAATGCAGACATAATTTCGCAAATAATAGTAGTTTTGCTATATTTTTAGGTTAACCATAACTTCTAGACTTCGAGTCATAATAATAGTAAAAAAATATTTTTTGGTTATTATTTTATAACAAGAATTGTCTGAATAATTATTGTGAAAAGCGATACGTCTCTCTCTCTCTCTCTCTCTCTCTCTCTCTGTCCCTCTCTCCGGCTAAACATTGAGATACAGTATATAATCATCGGTTAAATAACTTGCATAGCCTTGAGATGAAAGTCAAATCATTTTTTCAATTGCATTATTAAACTGAAATTAGGGTTTGGTTTAGGGCTCCGGTGTTATTGAGGAGCAGAGAAAGTGAGAGAAGAATCTCTGAAAAACCAAAAGCCATTCAAATCGTTGTCCCAAATATTGAAGAGAAAGAAATGGCATTAGAGTCACAAAACAAGAAGAGAGAAGTCGTAAAAAATATGTTAAACTCATAATACCGTAGAAAAATAGAAAACACTTTTTCTCAAAAGTATTGCCAAAATGTTTTTGAATGCATTTTTTGAGGCAAACTCATCACATGAGAGAGAGAGAGAGAGAGAGAGAGAGAGAGAGAGAGATTTATGTATTAAAGAAATTTGGGAACAAAATTAAAAAATTGTTATTTTGTGGAACTGATTACTGGTTCGGCATAAAAAATAAGTAAAATTAATGCTTAAGTTTTTTAGAGTGTAATTTTTAATCATGAACTTACAGTCCCTTAGAAAACTGTATTCTCTGCTCAACCCTATCCCCTCTATCCCTTTACCCGATCCCTAAACACAGGTTTTCGAAATCATTTGCCGTTCCCTTACTTTGGGGCACACTTTCAGACAAATATAAAGAAAAATTAATTCAAACATAATTTAACATTTAAAACGATACTCAATGAATCACATGAAAAAATGTTGTGAGACTAATTTCAGACATTACCAGTGATATCATATTGAGAGCACAGGTATGTAGACATAATACAGGAATGCACTGTGAAGTCGATAAAAAAAGGTTGTCTAATGAGTGTCTTTATCTTTAAAATCAATTGAAAGGGAATAAAGTGAAAGTAAATGATATCTAAATATAATTTAAAATCTATAATGATATGAATGATACCGAAGCAAAAAAAGGTGTCTCATGTATACCGACAGATAAGAAATCAATTGAACTTTTCGAAGCATATTATTATGAAAACCACTGAAGAGTTTAGTTAATAGAAAATATACAACCCTTTTGTGAAAACAACACTATTATTAAAATAGGGTTCAATTGTGTCCACAATACGATCGAAAGAAAATTGTTTGAAAACTTTTTATTGAATTAAGTCATCAACTGTTCAGGTGAAGCGTATAAATCAAATTTTATGCATAAATGTAAACAGTTTTTTGTGCGAAAAAATATATTAATATTTTACAGAATTTGTGGTTCATTTGAATGTCATTTTATATTCAGAGCAGTATATCTCATATGAAGGCATATGTCGTTATAATTCAGGATTTTATCAATAAATTAAATTTAAGGAAAGAAAAACAAAGTTTCTGATGATTTGCATTTCAGTGGTGGCCATACATATCAAAGGCATTTCTCCATTGACTTAACGCACACAACATAATGATGACTGAATTATGTAGTTAAGCACCTGTCCAGTCATTGTAGCGCCCATTGTCTGGACCGACAGTTTATTGGCCCTAAAGCTTAATATTTTTTAAAGAGAAAATATTTTTTGGCTTCACAATTGAATAAATAAATAACTGATTATCTTATCATAAGTTTTATTCAACTTTTGGAGCATTGAATTAAAGCAATAAAAATCACAGACAAAAGGCATCACTAGGTTTTGGTATTGTCTTCCCAGTCTTCAAGATCTGGTTTTTATGATGAAAACCATAATTGGGTGCCAACTCTGGTATCGTTCACATGAAATAATCAAAAATGGGAAATATTTTCTGGCAAATCTCTCTCTTTTACTTATGGAGACATGAATTGTATTAAAAAAGTGATTTCATTGTCAAATGAAAACCGAAAGTAAAGTAAATAATAAAAATAAACGAGATTTTGCTAGACTTTTAAGTACATAAGACATTCATTACTTACATAATAATAGATAACATAATGAAAGGGAAATATAAAATAAAGTTATTTTCTATGCCTATTGTATACGAAAAAAGTAATAATAATTGTGTGCGAAAACAAGTGAAAATAGAAAATTAAAAAAAGTAATATAACAGAAAGATATACATTTGAAATTGGGATTTGCTTGGAAGGGGATCATGATTTTGTGGGTGGGTTTCAGTGGGTTTTCACATATAATTATAATCTCTTTATGGACTGATTGTGTGTTGATATTGTGTTTCAGACGGCAAACAAAACGGTCGGTTAGACCGAAAGCTGGCGTTTATTTTTATACTTATTTTTCTCTCAAAAAAGTCTTATTTGTATTTATTGTTCGGTTATTCACTTTTCTGACTGCCATTCGTGCATATATTGCCTAATAGTGAACATTACAGTAGACTCTGTATACAAGTGCTCGCAAACAACATTCATAAGACTTTATAAATTGTGTAAATTTGGTGCTCATTAATGAAAACAATTTGTAAACCAAAGGGTTGTTAAACTTAATCTCTTATTTTTGTTTTCCACTCGTAGCCAACTTCTCTGCCATTTAATAAATTATTAATAATAATATCTAATGAACCCAAGCGTCGGCTGTAATTAGAGTCGAGTCGAGTAATAACAGTCCTCTCACTCGGCTATTAGTCTTCCTATTAAAGCGAATCTCCTATTTATAAAAAGCTTTTATAAAAAGCTTTTTTAATTAATAAATACTTAACTCCCGAAAACATAATAAGATTTATAGCTTAAGGTTAATCAGACAGACATCGCGAATGGTATCGATGTATAGATTATAAGGAAAAAGTTTCATTTGGTTTCAATTGAAAAAATCTTTATTATTAAATGATTGATAGCACTCTATTTTGGTGGCAAATTATTTCGTAGAGATATTATATGAAATAATTAAAACTTTTTTGTAATCATAATGAATAGAATAAAAATTTATTATATTTGCAGCCAGAAAAAACAAGTTTTGGCTCAAAAATATTTATTGTTATTATGAATGCGTTTCAGTAGTCATTCAGTCACTTCTGTATTATACAGACAGTTATAAATTGAGTTAATGACAAATTAAAAGTTAATTCAAAATATGAATCCATAACTATACCGCATCATAGAGTATACGAGTATACTATACGGTCTGACAAACCATTGGACTATAATTTAAGCAATTCTTGAGAGGAAGTGTTCACTTTTTATATAACTCTACTGTTAAGTATAACATTACCTGTATGTAGAAAAGTGTATATCAAAATAATTACAAACAATTTAAGCAAAGCAAAATGTAATTTTAAAGTATATATTTTTTTAATAATAGTTTTAATAAAAATAATAAGTTTATATACATAATGGTTGGGTGGAACTGATGCACAAGTATTTGTGAAAATTGTTAACAAAAAACAGACTTTTCCCTTGTTGTTAGTGGAGTTCATTAAAGTTAATATTAATATAATACACGTTTTTATTTAAGTTTATTTTGAACATTTTATAATCATTTCACTTACGATCTCACGTCAAATAAAAACTATTGAAAGGGCTTTAAGACTAAGAAACTTTTTATTTTCAAAAGTGATTTGTTACGTTTCAATGTATTAAAAACATAACAAATATTTTCAATGTTTGGAAAGTGAGTCTACTTAATAGGCTATTAATAATAGCTGAACATTAATCTTGCATTAAATATATTGAATATCGAAACTTCTTATTGTTGTGTTTTTGAAAATCTATTAATCATTTCGAAATTCATTGGAAAAGTACATGAGTTCATATCAAACTTGTAATAAATTCTTCAATTAACTCGTTCTCTCTCTCTCTCTCTCTCTCTCTCTCTCGCTCTCTCTCTCTCTCGACTATAGAAATAGTACTTAAGTATCACAAAAAATTATAATTAAAACAGTTTTGCGTGAGAAAACTTGAATTAAAGAATCGTTTTTCTAAATAATTCTTAAAAGTAGACATTAAAAGGGTTTTATTAATGCATTTATAAATATCATTTAATAATAAATGAATTTTAATTCATGACTAATATCTATCATTTATAATCTTATGTTTTAAGTGTATAAAGCATTTCATTTATGTTTGACTACAGCCGACGAGTCATGACTTGCGATGTCTGACCAGAAACAGACTGAAAGCAAAGATTGGATTCAATCTTCTCTTATGTGAGAAGTTTTTTGTTAGAAAACAAGCCTTTCTTTTAGAAATTTCAATTTTATTTTTTGAGAAAAAATTTCGTTTTTATGGCAAAATATTCTCTGATGTCAAACATATAAAACTTATTTATTATCTCGAAGTCCATCAATAGCTTCACAAAAAATTTATTTCACATCCAATATATACTGTACTCATAAATGCATTAAAATATCTTATCTGTTACTATAACATATTATTCAAAAAAACATAACTGCATATTTTCAGAGTTAAATACACTATAACTGAACTTAAATATCAAGTTTTGAATAATTCATAATCTTATAGTACCAGTCATTTGAATGGCTCTCTCGTGTATTCATTAATTAATCATTTTTTCACTCTTTTCCTTAAACGAAGTGAAAGTTATATTTAATATAATATGCACTGTATTTAAGAAAAAGTTAATCATTTTTCGATTTAGAAATTTTTATTTTAATGCATAATAATTGTGTGTATGAATAGCCGGTGCTGTTATATGGACTCCAATGAACCTGTGATACCCTTTTATTATATGAATAAAACATATAATTAATAAATAAAAAATGACAATTTTGTGTGCATTTAAGGAAAGTTGGATTTAAGGTAATCTTAACTCACATTAGAAATACTATAAAAATAGCAGAATTTCGAGATTTTTTTGGGATCTGAATAACTATTTTACACATTTTTGTCGAGTCGTTCAGATCTGATTCACCATCAGATTAAAGCCAAACACTCCATAAACTGATCAATTGATGAGAGACTGCACTCCGGAATTCCTCCAAAAAGTTTCATAAAATAAGATTTATATAGAAATCAAGTTTAATAAACATATACACAGTGTATTGAAAATTTAAATATACATTTTGTCAAATAGTTGGGCCAAAAGGTCACTCCATTCTTGAAATATCAGTTATGTATTGAAAATTATAAACACGAAACGTGTGGGAGTTTTCATGTTATTAAAAGGTTATGAAAAAATTTGTAAATAAAATATTAAATATATTCTTATTTACATAAGAGAGTAGAACATTGGCGTAGAGTATAAACCATAGAATTTCTAATTATCATAAAAAGTCGTCCCAAAAGGTAATAGATTTTTGTTAAGTTCCTGTATTTCTCATATTCAGGTACACAATACGAAGTTTGTATTACAAACTACAGTTAGGTTTTTATATAAAATATCCTTTAAAATAGCTATTTTTGAATTATTAATACGAATTTTAATTAATATTCTTTTAATTATCATCAAATGTCAAATAGCGTATATAATATCCTAAACAAAAACATAACAAACTTATAATTTTGAAAATTTCATTCATTCATTAATAATAAATTCCTGAAAAGTCTTCATCAAAAATTTGATTAAAATGTTTTTAATTAAAATTCGTATTAAAATTTCCAGTATAAAACAAATAAGCTATACTTAAAATTGCGTAATGTTATACTTATAATTATAAACGCATTATAAAAAGCGTTAAACTTCCTTAATATTATTGTTTTCAATTTACTTATAAGTTATTAGAAATTATAATAATATATAAAATTATTCTATAAGCCATACAATGACTACAATAACTTTGAACTGTATCTGACATTAGAATAATTAAAAGTTTGAAAGAAATAAAAAATAAGTTTTTAAATTATTTTAAACTTTGAAAGAAATTAGTTTTAAAGCGAATTAATTGGAATCAGAAGCGAAACAGAATTGGTTTGAACTGAAACTCGTTTTCGTTGTCTTTTCGTCGAGAGAGAGAGAGAGAGAGAGAGAGAGAGAGAGAGAGAGAGAGTGAGAGAGCCAACAAAATAATACAAGCCATTAATATTAACAGTTATATAAAATAATTTCTCAAATAAATTGTTATAACAAACAGTTGTTTTTGATGCCAACAAACAATTGCGGAGACTTTTCGAGCCATTCAGACAAAGAGCATATAATTTATAATTTTAAAGAATAAATTGCTTTCATTTGTGAATAGAATTTCTCAAACTCTTCACTATATTAAGACTCTAAAGCCATAAGAAACAATAGTTTTGTCATTTACAACATTGCATTAATGTCTTGTATCTTAATAGCAATAACCATTTAAGATGTACATACAAGATTTTGTTATTTTAGGAAATCATTTTTATTTATAGTCATCTCTCTCTCTCTCTCTCTCTCTCTCTCGTATTATTGATGAACTTTTCAAATAAAATATTTGTTTAATTTATTACAATTCAATGCATTCAAATACCTGCACCTGAAAATGAGCTTAAAAATCAAATCTAGTTTTACATGTAATTGAGTCTCGGATTCGCTTTATTGAAATCCTATTGATTTGAAAATTTTATTTCACGTTTTAACACAAAATCGCTTGAAAATGCACTTTAAGTTCAGTTTTTCCATGGAAACCATTACTTTAAAATATTTGTATTGTAATTATGAAATAAAATTAAAAGTCTTACGATATATAGTTTACTAAAGAAGACCCGACGCTGTGTCTGCACAACCATTATGTGTAGATCACGTACTTCTTTACTATAAAATAATAAAATCCTTTTTTCGCTTAAATTTTTATTTATTTCACTATTTTTGTTTATTTATATTTATTTTGGGTAAATCTCTTATATATTGATAATAATATATTTAACTAATATAATAGTCGTTTTTAATTATAATTTGGATGTGGAGCTCAAGTGTGCGCCCATAGTCTTAGGCCATAGTCTTAGGCCGTAGTCTTAGCTCACAAATTAGCGATGCGTCAGAAGATTCACGTTTTGATATAATCTATAATATGTTTTGCTTAAAGGTTTTGCTTTAAGAATAAATAAATGCTTCACTAAATCACGTAATACTACAAAACGCTCGCAAGAGTTAATGAACGCAACTTTCCTTTTACTTGTTTTTTGTTTGCGTTCACAACACATATGAGAGAAAACACATTTTTATTCAAATAATTGTATAAATGTATCAGAAAAAAGTGTGTTCAGTACTTTTCAATGACTTTTTTCCCACTTACCAGCTGTAAGTTACCGGTGAAGACAAAAACTGTATAAACGCCGGGAAATTACTTTTAAAAATCAGTGGTTTTTTGAGTCCAACTTTTTATTTTCTCACATCGTTTCCGATTAGAGTCTAACTAACGAAACGGAGACAACATTTTATTTGACTTTTATTCAATTAAAAATTTCTAAATCAATAGTTAAATTCCTAACAGTTTTTTGTGAACAAATTTTATCAACTTTTTCTCAAATGAGTTGTTATTAAATGAGTGATGCTTTTAGTTTAGCGCCAACTCTCTTGTCTCATGTAATTATCATTAATAAAGTTGTGAATTATATCTACTTTTAGCTTCAGAATTGAGTTTTAGTTAATAAGATATTGTAAAACAACAAATCATTATTCAATTGAGAGAAAAACACTGAAAAAGCGAAAATTCTTGTAACCTCTCACTTAAATGCCATAAATTATAATTCTGTTCATAAGTTCTCTCACTCTCTCCCACTAAATATTACTGACGATAAAGATTTTTTTCTCAATATCAGTTTCTCAAATCTAATGAAATGGTAACCAGAATAGAGGGTCAGGTAATTACAGGAGAGGGGCTTTAGGTGAGTGTCAGAGATGGCCGGTGTGTCTGACATGATTAGTGACGAAATATGATAGCATTTACAGGAACTCAAGTAATGCCTAATCTATACCTTCTTCATGAGTTTGGGTGTGTTTTTCGCATTCATTTATATACTAAAACAATATTTCATTTTTTCCGATTAATAGCGAAATTTCACTCAATTCTTATGATTCAAAAAGAGAGGAATAAATGTAAACATTTTTTGGCAATAAAATTAAATACTAAATCTATGTCTAAACATAATTATATATTGTTTTAAAAGTATATATAAAAGGAATTTATGGCTCGCAAAATTGCGTGAACTTTATATTACAATTAATGGAGATTTTTTGATGTAAAATATTATTTTTTGATAACTTTTTTATGCACAAAATCACGTAAACGTATAATAATAAGAAAATATAATAAAACATATTTTGGATATATCTCGACAATTGCTGTAATAATCAAAGGGATGGTGAGGTCAGCGAACACTATAAGACTCGCGATGTGTTAAAAGTGATGATTAAGTCTATTATCGGGCGATGAGTCGAGAGGAGTGCAAACATTATGGAAATATAGTCTAAATAGTATTGAGACGTATTGCGAAAACATAATATATTTGTGAATAATTTCATCGACGATATGCTATTTTCCAAGAATAGAGATCCAGTGCTTCTGCGCCGGACTTACGGCTCGACTGCCTCTTCGGAAGGGCTGTTAGAAGTTAAGCTCATTTCCTGATTTGTAAGACATTAGAGCAGTGTTGCCAGTATTGGCGCATTCAATGCCAGTCCTCTCAATACAAGTTTAAGGTCAGGTCTGGGCTTCAGAAGTGTGAGTCTCTATCGACTCCACAGAATTCACTTATATTTCAAGAACTTTCTGTAATCGCAGACTAACTATAATAATGTCATTATTTTTATTCACAACTCAATAGATTCGCAATTAAATTTTGCCTTATATTTGAAAGCTTTTGAAATTATTAGGAAAACCTTTTTGTGTTTTATTTTTGTTGTTATCGACAAGTCGTTGTGTATTTTTGCAAACTATTTGACTCATGAAAAGTGATTTAAAGTTCTTTATAAATACCTATTCGTTAAGTCAATAGTAAGTCTCCGATGAATGACTTCTCTCTCCAATAACTTCCTATTGATATCAAAGGCATTAAAAAGTGTTAATAAGTTTTCGAAACGACTGAAGAGATAATATGTTTTGAATTATAATAAGTTTTATATAGACTTTTATGTGCGAAATGATGTTTAGACTAAAATCATATGAATTTATTGTGTTATTGTTTGAACTAAAATGAAGTGAAGATTTAATAAAAATACTGTTGTTTTATAGCAAAGTTTTAAAAAGTAAAACAAGTGTTAAGAATCAACAGGTATTTCCAACGTCTATTTAAGTGTTAAAAGTCTTTAGACTTATTTACCATAAACTTCTTCAACGAACTCAACATTCATTTCAAAATAAAGTGCAAAAATATTCTTCATTTATGAATGAAATGGAAATTACAGTCAAAAACAAACTCACATTCAATCAATTATTTTATTCAATAATTATTCACATAATTCTGGTCACTAGTGTTACACAAAATTATGTGTTGGCTCAACAAAATTGTAAGTATCTCTTAATTATTTTTTCTTAACAATTATTATGTAATTCAAGAATCATATTAAATGTTGAGTTAATTACTATTTATTTAAGAATCAATCGATTATAACTCATAATTTTAATAAACAAATATTTATTAATACAACTTATTTTAAACAAATATGACTTACTTTTATTCAAATTACATTCAAATTATTTGATTTAACCATAAAATTCTCATTAGTATCGCTTTTAATATAATGAATAACTTATTTAATTGTGGGAAGAGTTGAGATTCAAGTGATCAATCAATTGAGTCGATTAAACATCGATTAATAGATAGAGTTTCAGTCAAAAACACAACTCTTTCTGTTTAGCATTAAAAGGAAATCTGTTTGAAAACTAGAAAATGATTTGAAAGCAAACGAAAGTCACATCAAAGTGCAATCTAAGTATAATAACCGAAATGAGCCCACATTTCATGCTTTAGTATTTAAGGGGCAAATTGGAGGCAAATCTTACATTAATTTCCACCAAAACATATAAGTTGTGAAGTCTGTACACAACTTAACTGATCAAATGATATGAAAATTACATTTCAAGAGCTTATTCTCCGAGACATCGCTTTAGTTTTTTACAGTCAATTATACACAATGTCTGAAAGGATAATAATTATAGGCTTTAAGATACATATAGTATATGTTTGTATTGAATAATTATTTGCTGAAAATCTAAACAAAATAAGATTTGAGTATCAGATAAGAGACACTCCGCAAGATTTTAAGACAAAACAAAAACTTCTTGTTTTTGCTGCAATTAATACCATTTTGATGGACAGTCGCAATGATTTAGTACCAAATTTGCCACTCAATTGACGCGTGTTTAATAGTATTATGCTAATTTTGGTTATAATTTTCGCGTAAATATGACTTTTGTACGGAAATATAAGTTATATTTTAATAAAGATTCTTATAAAAATGTAATTTAACTCACAAAAAAATACCTGTTATTATATATTAATAAATGTCTCTATAATTCGTGCTTTAAAACGAAAGTTTTGCAGACATTTAATGCATTAATTTATGCAAAACTTGTAAATTATATACTCAAGCGTTGCATAAAATTAATCTCAAATAACCTCATCATCATAACCACTCTCTCCCTTTCTCTGTCAGATGTCTGTCCCAATGGTGGTGTGGTAACATTCGAGTTGATCACCGGCCAGGTATTCACGGCGCCGTCCGACACGGTCACAATGTTACCCGGGATACTGCACCTGACGGAGTGTCTGCAGTGGTGTCTGTCCAACGACACGTGCAAATCAGTTAACTTTGAGACGGGATTATGTGTTTTGTTGAGCTCTTCAGCCAACGAAAGGCCCGAAGCGCTCACATCGTCTCAGTTCCCAGTTTTCACTATTTATGCACAAAAAATCTGTTTAAAAGGTAAACATTTAGGCTATTAATCAATCACTCGCCGAAACACTTTATCTCTTGAGAAAAATAATATTTCCCTTTTTATCTCATTTTTCGCTCAAAACAATACTCTATTAATTGATTGAGTGTTAAACTAGTCTTTTGTTTCTCTTTTGTCTAATTTCTCATTCAATTCCTTATTATTGTATGACTTATACATAAGTAGACTTATATAATACTTGTAGAATACAGGTATTCAAAAATATATATATAGCTTTAAATGATAGACAAAAAACAAGTAACTCCTTACGCGAGGCTCGGGATTAAGTATAGGACATAAAAATGATTAATCGTATGAATTAACATAATATCTCGCATTGAAATTGAATGTTAGGATCTTTCGGAGAAATATTTGTAAATTAAAATAATTATCAAAAATTCCAGCGCTTGTTGTTTATTACATAATTATAAGTATAGCCAAAGGTATCAACTCTACGACCAGTGAAATAATTATTGAAATAAATCACAAGAAACCGCTTATATTATGTAATATATCCACAATTATATGTGGGTTTGATAGGTCTGGTGACCCCTTCTTGAGGTTTACAATAAGGAAACGGAATAATAAACAAATCAATGAATAATGAAAAATTCAAGTATTAGAGACTTAGCGTAAATATATTAATAATTTATTTTTAAATGGTTTGTAAATACCGTGTAATTGAGATTAGCATGGAGTGAATGTATTGATAAATAATATAATTAATGTCATAAACATAATATTGATTGAAAACGTATTGTTTTAATGAATAGACAAAAGCAAGTCCTGTACTCAGGGCTGGGCCTTCGAGAGAGTGAATGGGTTTGAGTTGAAAAGAATGGGCAAAAAGAGTGTAAAAGTGATGTCAAGACTGGAGTGCATGCAGTTGTGTCTCAATGAACGCGACTTCGAGTGCCGGTCCGTCAACTTCGACACCATTGGCCACGAGTGCTCCCTATCCGATATGGACAGACACACCATCAACATTAACAATGAGCTGAGGTCTAGAAAATATGGACCGTCTTCTGGCACTATAGACTATTTGGAGAACAATTGTATTCAAGGTCTGCATCGAAAGAAAAAAAATTCCTGCGAAATGTATTGCTATTAAAATGATTGATAACTTTCTTTAAAAATTACTTTTAGAGCCAAAAAAGTTGTGCGATATTCGACCCATTAATGGGAAGATCTTGAAAACTGTTGACTCGGTCTATGAAAATGTGAAGACTATAGAGGAGTGCAAAGAGAAGTGTCTGAACAGTCCCTATCGGTGCCATTCATTTGATTTCGGAGACCCATCTAATAGTGTCTGTCGGACGAGTCATTTGGATAAGAATTCTTTGTCTCACATCGAGA
>CAJPVJ010000265.1:3257-29847 GCA_905397405.1 Oppiella nova
TCATTGTTTGGAAAAGTGAATTCAATGGTAAATTAATCACAATTCTTAAGTATATTAAACTAAACATTTTATTTGACTTTCAGACCACAGAACTAACAGATATGAGATTAAATATAACTTATAATAAGCTACTCATAGAAAGTATTGCCGTTTCCACCGAAGCACACATTCGCTTCAAAAGAGCACCTGATGGTAGGAATCCCGGTATGTCATTGGCATCAGTTATACTATAACTTATGATACATTTATTAAATATTTAATGAAACAATTAGATTGAATTAAATGATTAAAATTATTTCAAATACAGACTACGATTATAATCCCGAAGACGTTACAAGTACTTTGCACTCGCCATCAGTAATAGTGGACCCGTACTCCTATCCCGCCATAAAAGATAGTCTCGGAGTTAATAAAATCGAGGGACGGAATGGCATTGAAGAGTAGGTTCTCATTAATTGAGTTTCAATTATTAATGACAACAACCATTTAGATACAGTACTACCGAAGCGATCACATCGACTGAAATATATTTGTGGGAAGACGACGACGGGGCCCAAGACTACGAGACGACCACCACAACACTTATCATAGATTTGAACACTAATTACACGAGTAATTACACGACTACTGAACGTATGTTTAGTGCCAACACTTGGACGCCCACTGAGACCACAACAGCTCACAGACCCACTCCTCGCACCCCTTTGAGGAGGAGGAAGACAACGCCAATGACTACAACCACCGAACAGTGGAAGGGAACTGTTGTCAGTGTCAACACCTCCTGGTCTTCGGAGACCACTATTAGTCAGCGAATGAGTCCCGAAATGTTTCGCTTGAATATAGAGAAGAGTTGTGATCCGAGAGACAAGTATAACGTCACTGAAGAAGACTTAATGAGACTCAATGAGACCGATAGAGACAAACTCCGCAAACTATGTTGGGAGACCATGTTTGGACAGGAATTGGTTAAACTCACGATTATGGATGTCGTGCTCACTGTCATCTCCATATTGATCAGTGATTTCTTGAGGGCTCTTATTGTCAGGTATTTACTTTGACTTTCTTAATAAGTATTTAATTTGAAAGTTTTATATACAAGATATTGCAATGACTGCACCTGTATTTGCTGGGACCTGGAAAAGAGATTCCCAGGATATGGAGACTTTAAAATAGCTGAGAATATCTTGCATTTAGTGAACAATCAGGGAATGATCTGGTTTGTATTGAATGAGACAATGTGTTGACATTCAATTCAGTCACTCTTTATTCATAATTGTCTTTAAATGTATTTAAAGGATGGGTATGTTTTTCTCGCCGGGTTTGCCGGCACTAAATACCGTCAAATTATGTTTGTTAATGTATGTGAGATCGTGGGCTGTCCTCACATGTAACATACCCCATGAGACCGTGTTCAAGGTACTTTTATATATTATTCTTAATTATGTGAATTTTAATGAAAATTATTATGTTTTCATGTGATATAAAGGCCTCCAGAAGTAATAATTTTTACTTCGGTTTATTGCTTATAATGCTATTCCTATGCACTTTGCCGGTGGGGTATGCGGTGGTGTGGTTGGAGCCCAGTTGGCATTGCGGACCATTCAGGTATAGATATAGATTTGATCAAGATCATATGATTAGGTTTGTTTGTATGGCTAATAATGAGATGATATACTATTTTGTATTCAGTGGATACAACAGAATATACAACATTCTCACCAATTATATTGAGTCCAAACTCCCGAATACCATGAATAAAGTGGTCGATTATCTCACATCTCCCGGCGCTGTCTTCCCATTACTCTTACTATTAGTTCTGTTTATCTATTACTTGATATCAATGGTTGGATCGCTTAAAGACGCCAACAAAGAGCTAAAGTCACAGATCCGTAAGGATAAGGATGTGTCCGAAGTGGGAGGTGTGGGAGGAATGGTGGCCCCGGAGATCATCGCAGAGCCCCCGCCTGAGAAGAAACACGTCCGCATCAGAGAGGATACCATTCCCGACACCAACGATAAGACTAAACTCATCCAAAGCCGCGTCAATAGTCAGGACTCAAACAAATGATACATTCATTCAAACCATTGTTTATCTTATATATCGTGTCTCATAACGAGTCATGCTTTTGAGTATTGCGTTAATTATTGAGTTTTTGATTGAATAATAAAATGAAATGTCTTTTAAAATAAAAGTTTTAAAAGTTTTAAACCAAAAGTTTGAATGAATTGTGTTTTGCACTCAATTTGAATGAAGCGCTCAATCGTTGCATTCATTCATTGAATGCCTTTATGTGTGAAATGAGTGCGCATTCAGTCATACAGTCGTTGAGTGACTCAATGAATGGCAATCAATCCAAACGTCTTTTACGTTATGTTTTGCTTCAAAATGAGAGATCAGTTCAAGTGATAGTATAGTGATTGTGGTGTCAGTCATACCACTAGTGATCCGATCCAGTCATGGACTCAGACCTCCAGATACTGACCCTTCCCTACAATACGGACCTGTCGTCCCTCTACTCACAAACCAATAATAATATCGCAATTGTTTTGATTGTCTTTCAGTCACTGCTTTTGGTTTGTATTCATTTGATTGTCACTTCATTTGATCCCATTTCGCACTCACTCTCTGTCTGTCTAACTGTCCACCACTTGATGTGTATTTAATATGTTTGTAACATTTATTTGCATTCAATTGCAGTTATGTTTGTATTGCTGTCAACACCACTAAACCACTGATTAATGCAATGTTTTAATTGTTATCAATATTTAAATGACTATATCTTATGACCACATGTTTTGTACATATTTTCAATGCTTTCCCTTTTAATATCTAATCAAATATTGCTTACAATATGTTTACAATTATAATAAACATGTCATTAACTGTAAACTGTGTCTCCATACAGATCTCAATAGTATTAATCAGTTTTCTGGTGCCACTGAACGACAAAAGTGTGCAAAAGTATTTGGCTTTCAATGAATCCAATGAATCCAATGATAAGCTCTTGAGTCCCTATTCCGTGACAATCTATTGTCATATCGTCATATGGTTTGTAATACTTGTCATCCGGTATTACATGAGAAGCGTTTACTACCGAAGACTTCGGATATTGGGTTACTATAAACACCACTCTTTGGTCAAAACCCTATCTCTCATCCCTTCCCTCGTATTGCATAAAACCAATGCTTTACTCCTACTGTTGTCCACAATCCTCTATATGTACGGACAAAATGTGGTCAAAATTGGAGATAAAATACATTTAAAGGCAACCAATTTTGAACAAATAATTATAACCATATCGGTTGCCATTATATCGCCGTTTCTCATGAAATGGTTGTACCACGAGATCCGGTTCCGCAGAGATCGCAATCCGCCCGACATTTTCTGTGTCGAAGATCCCCAGCATTTGGTCACATCGGCCGGACTTAATGAGATCGGAGTCAGGTATGCATTCATTGCCATCTCTGCCACCGATGTCTCACTAACTGTCTGTCTGTGTGTTTGTCTGGTTTCAGGCCATCATCTTATTTGGAGGACTTATTGGAAAAACAGGCGGATTTGATATATAATCTCAAACTACAAAATACTCACTTAAGACAAATGCTATATAAAGTGACCCAAAGGTCCGCACGAGAGTCACTTCAGTCCAGTTGAACACCAGTTGCTTTCAATATTTCGACATTTTTCCAGCGTTTTATCCATTATATTATATTTTCAGTTAATTATTAGTCATACGTTTTGTTTTATTTTTAAAATTCAATTCATTATATGTTTGTTAAGAGAATCCAATGTTTTCCGATTTAATGAGAATCTTTGAGTCTATTTTTGTATAGAAATGAATGAATTAATCATTATTACCCTAATTGAAATTATGGAGTATTTTTGATAATCTCTTGATACTGTTATTTATTAATCATTTTGTTTCATTAGAATCTTATTAAAGTATTTTTGCTTCACTTGATTCACTCGAATTTAAATTTCTTATCTAATCTAAAGCTATTATTGCACCTTGCTAATGGCACTAATTATCCTATTATATTCTTGCCATTAATGATAGTATTACCGGTTTATAAATAAATATATTCTAAATTAAGGAATTTTAAAAATAAATAGAGATTGAATCTATGATAAAACTTTAATTTACAATATTTTTGATAACAATTACAAAACTATTATATTTATTGATGTTTTTCCAATAGAATTATATAATGAATACGAAATACTGGAATAAATACAAAATTCGTAATAAATTATTATTGAAAACTCAATTTTTATTCGTTTATAATATATAAGGCACTAAAAATTGGTTTCATTTGTTTTGTAGTCGTATTTCTAATGCACAATATTTTACTTGAAAACTTACATAAAATTTTGTTCTTATAGTTAATAATAATATATAATATAATTTGCTTTTTAGAATTCATTCAATTATTTTTACATAATTAATAGAAAACATTTCTATCTTAATATCAAATGAGATTTTAAAAAATTGTAATTTTTATTTTTTAATTATATAATTATATAAAAATCTGTTGTTTTATATTTAAAATAATAATAATAATAAAATTAATTAATTAATTAAGAAATGAATGATATATTGAGCTATTATACAGTGTGTTTCAGTAAGTCAGCGCTAAGAATATATTTGAATTGTATTTATACTGTAAATCATAATTATTGATCAAAATGACTAAAATATATAAAAAATAAAAGTAAAGTTGATAGACATGTTTAAAATAATAGGCAAAATTTACACAAAAAATAATTTTTCAGGACTTAATGACTTTCACGAATTTAAAAAGAAAAAACAATAGTATTTTATCCGTTTGATTATTGTTTAGCAAAAAATTATTATAACTTACAAAAGCGTTATAAAAATAATTTTGAGCAGGTTCAAAATTTTCAAAAACTACTAACATTTAATTCAAGCCTTAATTTAAAACACGATTCAAATTGATTGCGTTTTTACACATAAATAAGGCACTGATTTTAACATTGATTCGGTGTAGTTTTGGTTTTATAAAATCTTTTTAGTCTAAAATTTAAGGCAATTTATATAAAATCAAAGAATATGAGACTATTTTATAAGACAACTAATTTGTTAAGCAATTAATTGCATAATCACTGGATTTACTGATATATCCCAAACACCGCTACAATTGGTTGATTGCAGTCTAGAAAAAGATTTCCTCGAAAAATATCAAACAAAAAAATCACAAATTTTTCATATGTTTGATGTAAAGCACTGACGAGTTATCAAAAGTTGAATTTAGTTTTCGTTATGGAATCGATGACAAAGAGATGATGTCTTCGACTAATTATATGAATTTGTGGTCGAATTCTTTGGTTTGAATGTCAGCTCTATTTGACATTCATTAATACAAATTCAATCATCGGTTTCGGTTTGAATTTCAGATTAGAGACTAGTCTTTAAATATATGAATATGTCTTCAATTGTGTTCTGCGACTAACTGTGCCATCAATTAATGGTCACTAATATATCGATTAATTTGCATTTCATATGAAATGTTTGTGAAAAAAATAATTTGTTGCATAAAATGCCGTCAAAAGAGAGACTTTTGTAGTTTTCAAATGAATTGTTAAGTGTTTTGCTAAATATTATGCATTAAATTATGTCCAGATTTGAAGCGAATGTTGAATGACTTGTGACCAGAAGACGAGACTTGTAGTACAGAAACAGTTGATTACATATACAATACAATATGTAATTGTATGCCCTTTTCATTCAAATAAAACTAATCAAAAGGGCATCAATGGGTTCAGCGGTACAATCATTAGTCGTCTTCTTTCTTCTCGAGTTTGAGATCAACCATTGCGTGCAGTTCTTCAGGACTATAGCCTAACAGCGTCTGGAGATCGCAGACAAACCGATAGACATAACGTTTTCCCGCAGTTTTATGGATAATATTCTTGTCGTAATAATAACGCAGACCTCGACTTAATTTTTCGTAATTCATTTTTGGTTTATTTTTCCTTTAAAAACAAAACAATAATGCAAATTAAAAATCACATTAACTGCTGAACATATGACAAGTGATGGCATACCTAACTCCCCAACGACGGGCCACTTCGTCGGGATCTGTGAGTTTGAATTCCCATCCGTCGCCCGTCCATGAGATGAAGTTTTGACAGTTCTTATCGGTCAACAGTTCCAACAGGAATTGCCACAACTGTATCGGTCCACTCCCTGACAATTACATAATATTGAGCATTGAGTGAGCGTTCAAATCAGTGTTCAATTGGAAAGCGGAGGCGTTTTGGGGATTAGTAGAGGAGATGACAGAACAGGTGTATTGAAAGTGTAAATAATTTCTTGTGTAAACAAAATCAGTTTGAAGACAAGAAAAGCAAAACTCAAAGCAAAGCACTGTTTCTATTATAAGATAAAACATTTGGCTGAAAGGCGGCGGCATTTCAACTGTCGGTGAGTTTCCGTCACTAATTAGTGTCTGTCTGTCTGTGCGGGCGGTTCGCACTCGTAGTCTCATTTGGGTCTTAGATTTATAAGTGAGAGACAGTGCGTCCCAGAGATGTAACGTACGATTACCTGCGAGGACAGCCGCTTGAATGACGGGCTTTCCATCGATAGTGGTTTGACTTTGGAGTAGTGTCTGATGGGTCTGGTGTTGAGTACTGGGGCTATGCATTTGTGTCAAGTGAGTCAGCGCCGGATGGTCTCGGGTGTGATGTAACGGAGTGTATGTCGTGTGCGGATGATGTGAGAGATGAAGAGACTGTTGGCCGTGATGTGGACCGGCCTGTGGATGGTGTGCGCCCGACGTCATGCCATTTGGTGTACCGCTATTGCTATGAGGACTCAATTCTGTGGGCCATTGCTCTGGCGATGGCGTCGGCGGAACAGATGAGGGAACGGTTTGGAGGGGCGGCTCGTATTGATGAGACGGATAGTCGATCATTGCATTCATGTCATGAGTCGGATATCGACCTATTTTTCGATGCAAAACATAATCACTTAATTCACAGATTCTCATAACGAGTCAAGAATTTAGAAAATGAAAAAATTCTGAGTTATATAAGAGATATAGTATTATAGTATAAAGAGATATAGTATAAAGTTATATAAAAGTGAGTGAAGTAGTAGTGAAAAGACAATATAAAGTGGAAACACATGCCAATTAAGTCATCCCTCGCACATGCATTATATGCACTAATCATCATATAATTACCAAAGAGGCGATTGGGACCTCTCGTGTTGAATGCTTTGTTTGTGGAGAATTGTGGCGAATATTTGCTTTCTGTCATTAGATTAGACGTCGGGTAGAACTCAGAGCCGTCCAGATATGCCGGCGTCTGTGCCTCGAGTCCATAGTCGTGGGTATCCTCATAGCGACTATGACTAAGACCCAGGTCTTCGTGACAATCATTTAGAGTAAGCATTGATTCCGTGATATGAAGATAAGAAGAACCTATGATTCAATGAAATGTCATTTTAGTCGTTTAGACAACGAGTAAATATATTTTACAATTTCTATATTTGTTATATTGTTATCAGAATCAGAGAATAAGGCCTTCATTGAGATATTAAGCAATCATTTGAATTGAATTCAATGTGAAGGCAACGAATGAGTGGAACCTATAGTCGTCGAGAAGCGGTTGACCGTAAAAACAAGAGCCAAAAGTTGTTTAGCGCCTGTTTTGGTCTATAATAGACTCTATTGGAGAATACAATAGCAGATGGCAAACGGCAATCAAATACACAGACCGGTCGCCCGACACACACCTAATGCGGACAGACATTACCTTTCAAGAGATTTCTAGATTGCATTAAATCCTAATTCACTTTAAATTGAACTCAAAGTAACTAAAGAATAAAAAGCAATTTATGAAGCTTTCATAATTCATGGCTCACATACACTTCGAGTCAATGAAAATCTAATCTTTCGATTCATTTTCACTCGGAATAAGGTTTTTGTTAATTATTTATAATTCTCTTAACAAACATTTCAAATATGCTTTAGGAATAAAGTCCAACAAATGTCACACAAATAGGTGTAGAATTGAGTTTAAAGTCGTGAAATATTGTCAACTCATTGAATACGTTATGAAAACCGCAGTCTTTTCATTCACTTTTACCTAAAGACTTACTTTCCGATAATAAAAGTACTGTTACTTAAAAGGAGGACTAAAAAGGAACGGAAGTTGTGTTCAAATATGAGTTAAATCACGAACTGTTGAGCGGACAGGAAGTACACCGTTAGGGCGTTTTGCTCACTACTTACACACACTGACACACTCTGTGCCTAAATCTCATTCCTTTACGATCACCGGACAGGAAATCTATTGCCGACTACTCTCTCTCACTGTCTCTCTCATCGTAAGGTCAGCCAACCATTGGACAGGTGGTCCACTTATATTAATTTTATTTCATATAAATACATTGAGAATATTACAGTAAGAATAGTTTAACATTCCTAAAGATTTTTAAGTTAATTATAGTTCATATTTAAAAGAAATAAGTAGTAATATTAAAAATATAGTTATATACTATATCAATATTATTACCATTATATTAAAGTACAACTAAAATGATTTATCGGCGCCGACACTAAATAACAAACTCAGAGTCGAAGAGAAATTTTATTACAAAATTAAGGTTTTGGGAGAAAATGTTGGAATAGTTTTGGTGGAGAAAGAGCACAAAAATAAGGATTATTTGATTTTTTATATTCTCAACAAATGTCTGTCACTCAGGAGAACAGTACTGACGAGAGAGAAGTGGTATTTGTGTGGAGGAAAGCATAGATGAGAAGCACTATAGCACTGGTAGGAGGAGAGACAGTGCCAGAGAGAGGGCTTAAAAAACGCTACACAACGAGAGGCAGTGGGTTCAGTAGGTCTGTCAGTCGAGGCACAGGCAGGCGCACCATCAGCCGCAGCAGATGTTGGCTATTGTGGACACGAATGTCTTTTTATGCCTTTTTATGCCTCTCCGAGCGCTTAGTTTTTACTTCATTTCTAGTTTTTCACAACAATTAGTGTAACGAAATCAAGGCTATCATCAAATATAATGGATATAATGGGGTATATATTCCAACACTCGTACCATAAGAATATATAACTCTACTAATAAGTGTGAGCACAATGTTTGCCACTATTTAATGCAATCTCTTTTATGCAACATTTTATGACCCAAAGCATTGAAATAATAATATTCTATAAACATTTTAATGAATAGCGAGAGTTTTTAAAGCGATTTATTAACAGCTAATTGTTTCTCAATTTTATTATCAATTCAAACATTTGCTTCGAAACACAAAGAGTGGGAAAATTCTCAAATAGTTATGAAACAATAATTGTATAGAAAATATTCGTTAATAACTTGAGTACTACTAAAAACATCCGCTGAATCTTTGCTCCACTTTAATGAACAGATTCTGTGAGTCCTTACAATACATATTCAATTGCGAAAAGAGTTTTTCTATAACTTTCTGATTGTTGGCTCACAATTAGACACAGAATATGGTGTTTGGTATATCTCACTACAAAAACAATATCTATTATTTCTATAAATATGCTCACATTTATTTATCTTAGAAATAATATACAATATTTTATTAACAAAATATTTTTGGATTAAAGCAAAAGAATTTCTTAATAAGAAACAAAATTGTTGAAACAAAAATTAAAGCACCAATCTCTTTTAGATTCCCTAGAAATATGTTTAATGTTTAACAAATATAATTATAAACTGCTGTCATATATAAGCAAAATATCAACAAAATTAAAAGTTAGAGATTACTGTAATTTGTGGATTAGTAGACAAAGTATTAGAGAAAAATACATTTCCTTTGCTTTCAAATGTCAGATTCGCTTTCATTGAAAAGCTTTGGCCAAAAGAATATGCTTTTGAGTTGTTTGAGAAGAAGTGCATATAATTTGAGGCATTTGTGACAATAATGTTATAACAGTTAACTTCCGGCGCTTTCGAGATAAAGGTTTCCACAGCACTGACCTAATACTGAGCAGCGGTTCCCCCGTTTTTGTGCTTATTTTCATTTCACTCATTCATTCATTCTTAGCATACATGAACATGTAATGAAAATTATCATTTAAATTACTTTTAATTTATTATTTGATTATAAATTAATCGAAGAATTGAATTCAAGGTTTAGATGAACTAATATTTTATTGAAATGTCATTCAATTAAAAATATCTGAATTAATGACTGACAAAAAATTCTATAAAATAGAGAAATTTATTTTTATTGTTTCTTATGATTGCATTAATAATTTTAATGATAAATAATTGGATTGAACACAAAACAAGACCTAAAAACTTCCCACGAGTATGTGTGCTCTCTCTCTCAGTCTCCCTCCTCCCCCTCTCGTGTCGACCCCTTCAGAGATACTTATTTTTGAATAACAATTGCCAAATGAATTTGGATAACAAGTACTGAAAAATACTAACTCTATGTTAATATAGTATGGCTTTAATTGATAGTTGGAATCAATTGAGGGTTAGGAGCGTATGACAGCCCAGACTAATAATTTACAGAACCAGTCCTCAGTCCTCAACATTAGCTCATTGTTGTTATTATTGTTAATACACTATAAGTGCTGTTAAAGCAATCTCTCCAATGAGAGCCATAAATATGAAAATTACTTTTTCGCTAATAAC
Source organism: Oppiella nova (assembly GCA_905397405.1). NCBI lineage: Eukaryota > Metazoa > Arthropoda > Arachnida > Sarcoptiformes > Oppiidae > Oppiella > Oppiella nova. Next base: position 13,919 of record CAJPVJ010000265.1, read on the forward strand.
TCATAAATTGGATCCAAACGCAAACCCCAACTCAAACCCCTCAATGAATGGCACACAATGAGTGTCAATGAATTAAATTCATAAATAATATAAATATTAATATTAATGATATTAATGGAGAGCCCTTACCGTCAGTGAAGGAGCCGTTGGTAGAACTGGAGGCTCCCGAAGACGACGGACCACTACTGCCTCCGTTCATCACTGGAGTTGCTTTGTGTTCAGGCAATGGATAGCCGGCCCCTCCCGCCTGTTGGAAGAACTCGTTGAAGTCAGGCATACAGGGCTCGAAGTAGTTGGACGGCACGTTCTCCAGGGATGTCCTCTCCTTATCGATTTCAGCTATACATTCATAACAATTCAACATTTTAGTCATTTGGACATTTCAGTCTCACTTTCGGTCGACAAACAATTGACACCAAACATGTAGTCAAAAGTTTAGAAAACACTAAACAATTCACTGAATTCATATTGAAATGTAGATTATTATAGTACAGAATAAATGTAGAATAATATATCAGTAATAGAAAAGAATTAAGTTTTGCTCTGAGAAACAAAATATATGAATAAAACTAGAGAAATAAAAAGTTTGAAACAATCGTATGAACATTTGTTGTACACGCGTTCATAACTAAACGCAAACTAATTGTAAATTTATAATTGAAATGAAAATAAGAGAGAATTTGTTGTTTTGGGTCGGAATTTGAGAAATTCATTAATAGACTTCCCTTACATTTTAAATTAATCTATTGTTAAATTGAGTTGTAATTCAATCGGACGGATATATTGTAATATAATAGCATTGAGGATGTAATGCAATGTCCACTACCTGTCAAAACAATATTTCTCTCTATATATAAACACTGTTTAACGAAAATCTCGGCACTAATATGGGATGAGAAGCACTAATACAATACGTCCGACAGAATTAACAGTTTAAAAGCTAATGGCATTGGGATTGAAAATTGCGATACATTTCGAAAAATCGAGTAAATATGAAATTAAATGTAGATTTGGTTTGAATGGGGGCAGGTATGGGGAGGCGATGGATATATGGACTAATCAGCAAATTATACAGAATTGGTAACACAAGTGCAATGATTTGTTGGGATTGTGTTTTGCATCACAAGTTGTCTTCTCTCTAGTGTTTGCAATTCATATCATTATTAACATCACATCAACTCTGCAGCGGATGTTAACAATAGTGATGCCAACGGAAGACTATTGGGTCGACTGAATGGAAGAGCTGGAGCACAACCAATACATTACCAAATATATTATATTAACATTATATACAATACATTATCAACTTATACCAAATACTATTCTCTACGCTCCAAGGAATACACGAATACGCCTTTATATACAGTACCAGAGTATATGACAAACACAATACACTATACATCACATCAATGCAGTATTATATACACAGGTATTTAGTCTTATATTATATGTTATAAATTATTATAAACTCTCAACTCGTAAACCTGTTTCATAAACTTTAGGCTCAAAAATTTATTAACAAAATTATAAACGAAGTCCAAAAGAATTGTCATTATTTTAATTGTCAGCGAGTATCAGGTATGTTAGGGCTCTCTAGACTCCAGTTTGGCTTTTCTCTTCAACTTATTTTTATAATTTATTCCTTTGTCTGCAAATACCATTATATTTGAAATTTATATTAATTTTATCTCCTTTTTGTTGTAAACAACAGCGAGAGAGAGAGAGAGAGAGAGAGAGAGAGAGAATGGATTTGGAGTAAAAAGATTTTATGACTAATTTATATTTGCAAGCCTTGGATGCGATAAAAACCAAAAAAAGCATAAAAAGTTTTTGTATCCCAGATGTGAGCAAATTAATAGATTTGTGGTATTTTAGTGATAAAAATCTATGATTTCCTGCAAATCAGTTCGTCAACCTATCATTGCATGACATCTCAAATCAATTATTAGTCAATATTTGCTAAATTAATATCAAATAATTGTTTGACATTAAGTAAAAATTTATTTTACAAAAGTAAATAAAAGTTTAAAAAATTAATGTCAGAAATGAAATAGATTTTCAAGAGAAAACAAAGTCATAAAAGGTTCAGAAAAGTTAGCGACAAATGCATACCTTTCTGGAGTATATCCAAGTGCTCCCATAGGATGTCCCCCATAAATGGTGGCGTTCTGGCCAGGAATGAGTCCTTCCCGAGAGCGCACATGTCTTTGCCTTTCATTGTGGAGAAGTTATGTGTATTAACGCCTTCGAGACAGAACTCCCTGATCGCCCAATTCAGCCAATGAGTCACATCTACTTCTGTCCACTGGCGGGGATCTGACGGTTGAACACCAAAAAACACTCAATTATTACAAAATTCAGATCACATACACCTGTTGTGTAAATATATTGTGCTTTTCTATGCTGTGGACTAATCTATAAATGGTTTGACGCGGTTTAACACAAACTCGTCGACACAACACAACAGTTGCGCCCATTTGTTGGCCACAAAACACTAACCTTTAGGAATGTTCAGTAATTCTCTCTCCTTTTCCCAACTGTTGAAACTGGCGGCCAATGCTTGGGTCATCTTCTGGTTGGTGCCCGGAGTCAGTGGAGGCACTTGTGTCGGTAGGTCTGCACAAAACATTACATACAGTTAGTCCACACATCTTCAGACATTCATTAATGCGCTTATTATCTCTATTATTATATATATTATCAGCGCTTTTATAAGTTATATAACTTATACGCAAATTCAATTAGCGACAGCTCAGCCCCTATATCCTGCGCACCCGTAGCCAAAGCACAGGTGACTTCTTTGCAATGCTATCAATACTACACTTAAGTGATCCTTCTTTACAGGCGTTCCTCACACTCTTACATCTTTCCTATCAATTCATTCAATTAGTATTTCATTGCTTTTGATTAATATATTATTCATACATTAATCTTAATTTAAAACGATTTCTGTTGGAAATCAACTCAAAAAATATGTCTTTCATTCGGGACTTAATTTTCTAGTTCTCCACCACTTCTTTCGGTTTGTGTTTGTGATCGTAATGTAAGCAAAGATTAGTTTCTATTTATGTTAGAAGTGATTAGAGATGATGAATGAGAGGAAAACTAATATTTCTTAGTTAGTCATCAAACGAATGCTTCAAATATAATACATATTGTAAATTAAAAGACAGTATATTTAAGTTATATATTAGTTTCCAAACCAAAGTTTGCGTTCACTTTTTAAGAGAAGTATTTAATATGTAAATCATTTCTTTGTCACTGTCGAAAATGTATAAAGTTTTAATATTCACTATCATATCAAATTAAAAAGTAATAATAACGAAAGAAAATAATGCTTTTAAAAGTTCATATCATTTAGTTTGAAAGTAATTTATTACACATATAACTTATAATGAATTGGATAAGTTGTATTAAATTTTGTAGATTTAATTAATATTAATTTGCATTACAGAGCAGTTATCATGAGTTAGACATTAATAAATAACACAAAAGCCTTTCCATGAGTTTTACTAACATTAGAAAATTAATTTTACTTTTTAAGAAATTTTGTTGCAATAATTTCTCGCAACTTAAATGCATATCAAATGCTAGAAATTATAAATATTCTTATTTTTTAAGCAAAATGATATGAAATTATGGCAAAAATTCAAATATTAAAATAAAAATAATTTTCTAAATTAATAGAATGAATTAACACTTGTTTATTTATAAAATCAATAATACTTTATAATTATGTAATCAATCTCTAACAAATACATTTATAATATTATCTAATTAACGTTTATTTCAATTTTAATACAATTAACGCTGTTAAAGTAAAGTCAATGTAATGTAAACTAAGGTTAAGTTCAATAAGTTATCGAAAATGTCCTTTATCGATATTGTATTCATTTAATTATTTTGTAAAAATTATATAAATAAATGTAAGACAAATAATAGGAAGTGTGTTGTGATAGAAATCAATTGCAAATATTAGTGGAATTAAAATATTCTATAATAAAAGGTCAGATTAATAGATAAAATAGCAATTTGGCTAATTTCTATCAATAATTAAAGTCAAAGTTAGCGTTTAAGTCAATTATTGTATTACATATCAGTATAAGCACTAATTTTCGCATTTTATGAAATAATTTTTAAATAACATAATTATGTAGGGAATTAGACACTAATAAACGTAACGCAAAGAAAAGCTAATTTTCGCAAATTAATTATTATTATAAACAAAACAATTTTAATTAAATACAATTATCATTAAAAAAAATTACATTTATTAATAATTGGAGCAATAATTAGTGGAAAGTATAATTCATTTGTAAATGAGTTCAATCAGTGTCTAAAATATCCCAACACTTCTCATACTAATTATTGCTCGCAATGAGAGTTTCAGTGCAAAAGTGGTCACAACAACAGATGGCAAACGAACTCATGTCAGACACACATAGAGTAAGAGTAAGTATAGAGAGTGTGATAGATATCCAACTGTTTTAAAAAAGTCAATTTCGAGCAATTTTTTTGTCGTTAAGGTTTGAGAGAAAAATTATATACAAAGTCTGAAATGTTTCATATTTTTTTGCGTTTCTTTTCATGAGTTAATGATATGAATTCAAAATAACAACTTTTGAAAAGATGTCAAGTTTTGAAAAATATTTTTATTATTGTTTTAGAGATGTTTTTGATTGTCTCTACCGTTGAGCTCATTAATCATTTGAGTAATGATAGGAAAGAAATTAACGATAAAAATATAAATGATTGGCGAAAATCACAGATTCGGCTATAATAGAGAAATACAGCGATAGAGATAAGGCTATTGTCTACTACTGTACGGTTTGCATGCCATTAGAAAATGCAGGTTTAGAGTCACTTATGGTATGTAATTGTATTGATGTGATCACGAAAGGACTCAAAGGACACCATCACATCACACAATACAATGGCTCCACTTGTTTGTCGGGATTGTCGGGACTCACATCCAATAGCTGTCATTCCCAGCGACAGCCAGTCCTCTCCATATAGACTGCCATACAATCAATATAATGAGCGATACATCAAGTGTTGCTCACAACCAAAGGTTCATTACATAATACATTATATGAGTAAAACTGGTCAAACATGTAGGGATGGGCGGCACACCATCACAACAAGACAGGTATTTCAGCACAACGCCAACCAAACAATAATAGCAATCGTAACAACAAATAAATATATGCTCTCCAGACTCTCTCTCTCTCTCTCTCTGCCACTCACTCACTCCTATCCCCTCCGATCCCTCTCTCTCTTGTAGTTCTTATTTTTACACCAAATTTATCAGAAATAAGAGAAATTTCATGTAAAGAAAATTCATTGAATAGTCACTCACTTGTACTGATCATTCAGATAGTACTCTAAGTATTCAGTATTACATGCATTAAGTATTGATAAAAAAAAGATTGAATGAATTTTTTCTTTTTTTACAACAATCTATGAAATCATATAATTTTATACGAGATATGACTTGAAAAGTAATTTAATGACTCTCGATATCAATCAAAAATGAATTCATAATATGGGAAAACTTGTAAATTCTTTCTTTGCTTTTCTCGTAATCCATATAAAAGAGTAGAAATTGAAGACAAGGTTAAGGTTAGAGATAGTAATTAAGAGTTTAATTTATTTCATTAAAGCAACTTTGAAAATGAAATTAAATCAATATATTCTTTATAAACAACAACACAAAAGACAGTGAATCTCATTAATGGTTTGAATTGATTTAGTTTTACATCAAAAAAGACTCAATGAAAAGGTACTCAAGAAAAGAGTGTATTATTATGAGAGTCACATAATGGCACAAATGATTTGTGTCGCCATCGATGCCATAGTTTTACGTTATATGAGTTCAGATGATATGTCGGCACCGCTGAAGGCCATACCGTTAGGGCGTAGTCTCCCTGCGAGCCATTTCACCTGTTTTTCCCATGCATTTGGCCCAACACTGGGTCCGACCAGTCATTGCAGGCATTGTTGACTACTTTATACATATATATAATCATCAATAGAGGAGAGAATGGGAGAGAGAGAGAGAGCCATTTCACCTGTTTTTCCCATGCATTTGGCCCAACACTGGGTCCGACCAGTCATTGCAGGCATTGTTGACTACTTTATACATATATATAATCATCAATAGAGGAGAGAATGGGAGAGAGAGAGCGAGAGAGAGAGCGAGAGAGAGGGAGAGAGAGAGAGCGAGAGAGATGGTGTGGATTCGTGTCGCACTCGCATCGCTGCCATCGCTCCCACGCCATCGGCCAACCATTTGATGGCAACCAATAGACCAATAGAATTGTGATACAAGACATACACACAAGACATACGTGGAGTTTGTGAATGAAAATACAGCTATGAATGAATGAATGAAAAGTTTTTTGTGTGTAGTACTACAGCACTCAACCTGTGCTGCCTTCGGGGCATAAGACGAGGAGAAAATCATTTTTATGAATGAAAACCGGATGGAGGATCCGATACTAAGGCTCTAATACGCGACCAACACATTCATAGTCACACTCACTCGCCATCTCAGCCCTAAACGCACTCCACTTTCCCCTTATCTCCAGTTCTCTCCCTTTCTTAGTCCGTATATTTCTCGAGCTTCTTAGCCCTCCAGTCCTTTAAAGGGCGACATAACAGAAAAATTCACATCAGCTCTAAAGGGGATAACCGACCGCTACCGTGAGAAAAAACCTACCGATTCATAGCATACATACACAGAAAGGCAATCAGAGAATAAATAAAGAAAAAATAGACCTTCACTACAATCCCATACAATAGATTCGATGAAATATGTCTCAAACACTGACATGGATTACATCTGAGAATAAAATTTATATTTCAAAAAACGGTTACTTTCTTATGAATAGAAAGTCTACTTTCGATTCATAACAACTCAAATGTGAGAGAAATTGTCATAATTAAAGTGTTTTTTAAAATGAAAAAATGATTACAAAAATAATAGTGTCTTAACGTGTGTTAGGAGTTTGAGTCCTTCGAGAGTTTGTCAAAATAGTTCATTAGTGGAGAAAGTAATAAATTGGTAGATATTGTGGAATACTGTAGTGACTGCCAGTGCAGCACTGGCTTACGATGCCCTCCAGTCCCTATCAGTGCTCCACGTCTTACATCTGTGAGCAGTTAAAAGTTTTTTTGCACAAAATCTACAATCTATACACTCATGGCTCTAATGTACAGCCAGTGCAGTACATGTCAGATATATTAGGGCTGTTGGTGTTAGGGCTACAACTGCTACCAGTTGATGAACCATTTAAAGAGACCAAAAAGTAGAGTGGAGAGAGAGAGAGAGAGAGAGAGAGAGAGAGAAGCTTATGGCCGCCAGATGTTAGACATAGAGTAGAATTTAGCTTAAATAAGAGCCTTAAATATTTGATTATATCAATTGTGTAGGCATTCGACACGCGCTTCATTTGAATTAGTCTTTGAGGCAAAGTTTGAGTAAAGTTTTTAATAAAGATATTTTGCACTAATTCTGAATGAAAAGCAAGTCTTAATTTTAGCGATTAATTCGTGGCTAAAAATAGAGTGAAAGAAACGAGAAATTCGGTCGCGAAGTGAAAATTATATTCATTTTGAATGAGAAGTTTGTGACAAATTATTGGGAGGAATAGCTGCGAGCGAACAGTCATTTGCAACGACTAATCAAACGACTGAAAGGCCCGCAAAAACTAAAATAATTGCTGTAATTATCTAAATGCGAGTCAACATCAATGGACAACCTTTAGTTTCCGGTTCAAACGTTGTCAATGAATTAGAAATAAAGTTAATATCAAATGATATAATGGTTTACCTCTGGATTTAGAGTTAGATAGGCTTAGACTGGAATTGACGCCAATCTTGGAGTTCATATGACGTGAATTGTTTGATGGCTTTAATGGCTTTTTCATTATCTCTACTCCTTTCTCTTGCATCTTAGTCTCACTTTTCATACAAATATTATCTATTGAGAGGATTTTGACGATATTGTCATTGATTGCAGCGAATAGTTGCCAAATATAAACAAACTTTTTTAAGAGCACTGATATTGAGAAGCAGTAATCGGATCTTCAAATATCACAGACGGCAACGGAATTAAACACATTTCAATTATAGGGATATATAATAAATGTCTAAATATATATTAAAAGATGTGAGCAATAAATGCAAGACTAGAAATACGAGTCGATCCCACAAACGTATTGTATATTTGTATTGTCCAATGGTTTTCAAATGAATTACACAACGAATTATTAATAATAAGTTGCTTGTGAGCTATGGTAAGCTGTGGTAAGCTATGGTGAGGTCAGCAAACAAGTGCTAAAAGCATATAAAGAATACCATATAAAACAGTCTATAAGACAATAATATTGACATCAAAAGCACCGCAAGACTATTGAGGCCACTGTGAGGCCAAACATTTATTGGCTAATAATAACACCTAAAGTGAGTTGAAGATCAGTCACACAATACTTTTGGCAAATCACTAGTAAATCATTGTTCACATCATATCTAAGAGTTTTAAACACTTATTAATCATTTGGCGAACGCTCTCAACGAAAGTTGTTGTCACGACTCAGGGATGAGGTATGAGAGGGACGAGAGTACGAGGTATGAGGTATTCAATTGAAACTTAAATACGATTACAACAAAAAATACTACAACTGATAACAACACCTCAAGAATTACTACAAATTCATTGAGAGAAATATTATTCAAAGCATCCGGTCATCAGTTGCGGAGTGAAAGTCAGCTAATAGTGAGACACATGTCTTCACGAAAACTATGTATGAAGTGGTGTTTCGCACAGTTAGCTAAGTTGGCAGAGAAGGCACTCAAACACCAACTGAACACATCTCTCATAACAAACTTATTTCAAACAAAGGCAACACTACTGGAAGACTACTTTGACACGACCTCAGAGTATAGATAGAGTGGTGCAGTGGAGTGCCAGTGCTGTGCGACTTCATTCAAGAATAGTCCAGTGCCTCACAGTCTCCTCCCAGAGCCGTAGCCATTAAAATATAAAGTTTGGGAGGAGAGACACCACAAGAGGGGAAAGGCAGTGAAGACACACTGGCATATGCCAGGCATATGAGACAGTGTTGGGGCGCTCGGCTGTGGGGGCTATAAGACTGTTACGTCAGACCAGCAATTGTTATAAGAATTACAATACAGTAAGTGTTGGACTGAAGGAATTGGATAAGCATTTAATATAATTGTTTGTCATCACGACATACAACCAGAATATTTGCAACCATTAAATGAGAGTCAACTCTTTGTTAACCTTTTAAGCGTTAAGTTATTCATTTAGACGAGAGAGAGAGAGAGAGAGAGAGAGAGAGAGAGAGAAAGAGAGAAAGTTGAAAAACATTTTGTGAGTTCACAACAACTCAAATCTGCTTTATTAACTTTATTAATAATAATAAGTGCATTTTATTGTGGAGTATATGATATTTTGAGTTTACTTACAAGAGCTGCAAAGTTGTTGATTTGATCGCAAGTTAGCGGAGCCCTGAGTTAAGAGAGCGTATGTAAGACTGTATGAGAAGTGAGAGTTATTGGCATTAGAGGAGGAATGGGATGTATTGGATGTATTTGCAGCCAAATATCCAAATTGTTGCGGTTGTTGCAGATGTTGTTGATTATGTTCAGGCACAGGCAATACTGAACTATTGGCTTCACTAGTATTGATGTTACAATTTGTCACTACAAGACACATGACTGACACTATGGAAGGCTTACTCTAATAAAAGATTGATTGTGTCTGAGAGAGACCACAACAATACGACAGTCCTTACTATGAATTGTCAGACACTTGACTACAGCAATAAAGTGGAGTTTTATGGTTTGGTCCAAACATACAAATACTGGTAACAAGTTTTGTCATCAAACAGAACAATACAAATGAAAGCAAAAGTTTGTTATTACGATAAGAGCAACAAAAGCAAACGATTGCCTAAAGGGCTAAACATAGATAGAGACAAAAGTGGAGGTATTGTACACATTGTATACACATTATTGAATGGATGTGCAATTATAAGTGAAATTATGTGAAAGTGGAGACAATATTATTGATAGAAGTTGGAGTTGTGGTGCTAGTGTTGACTGCCAGTGGTATATCAGTCCTACCAGTCCTTGGCACAATAAGTCCCATTCAGACACCAATAGCTAATAAATGGTAATAAGTGAAGCCATTTGGTTGGTTCGCTTCATTCGACCAAATATTTCTTTTACATAAACTCTCATTACGTTTGCTTAACTCAAACGAATACCAAATATTAATATTAATGTACACTAATATATGGTACAGTATCTGTTGCAGACTTCATATCTACTTACAGTACTATTTAGTTATAGTTATGTTGACTCGCATGCCATAACACACACTTACACTTGCTATATAAGAGCAGTTAATTTAAAACTGTTTTCATTATGATTACAACTTTCTCGCCGACGACAAGGTTACAGAATATGGCATTTTAGTCGATTGGACCAAATTAGCAGAAAATATAATATTATAATAATACTACACTTTTATAGCACTCATAGCCATCACCACTAATACTATAAATGCATTGCTCTTATAATGCAAAGAATAGGAGAAATGTTATACAATTCGCAGAAAATAGTGAAATTGCATGCAAGAGTTGGTCTCTAATTAATGCTATATTACTTGAAAAACACTTTCATTTTTTTGTGTCAGAGAACATGACATTGACTGCAATAGCGAGTGTTTGGACACAAAAGTGAGTGCAATGTCGAAAGATTGCTATAAAAGATATATACAATAATACAACACATTCACTGCATTCAACACATAAGCCATAAGAAATGATCGCTTCGATGAATTCGCCCTAATTTTACACTTTCGACAATAACTTTCGTTAAATTAAATATTAATAATCAAAACAACAATAATTAGCAGAAAACGAAAACAAACTAATGAAAACTTACTTCTCGTGTGGATAGTATAGCAACTACTTTACGTGAATTCATATTTTTCCATTCAATGGGACTCAATATAAGTTAAGATAATTAAACTCAATTAATTAGCCAAATTGATTGAATTAAACAATCATTTAAGTCCATCTGTCAAATAATTTTAGAAATGTTTCGTTCAATCAAATCAAATACTTCTTACAAGTGTTCTGTAATCTGATATCCAATTAATTTCGTTAATTATTTTATTTTTGCAAACCTTTCACAGAATTTATTAATACAGAAATATATTAAAGAATTAATTTATTAATTCAACAAGTAATTAATATTTAAGATTTCAACTTTTATCAAAATATTAAAGAATAATGCCCATGATTTAATGAATTTATACTGTATAAATAAATTGCTAAGAATTAGTGATATAGTTAATACAATTTGACAAATTCATAATTCGGAAATTCTATGAAAATAGTTTGTATAAGTAATAAATTGTAAAATAACGAAAAACCCCATTGCAAATCACAAACGGCTAATTAATTTCAAAAAGCAATTGCATTGATTAAAAGCTGCAATATTAGCAATTAGATTTATTTTATCAAACTTTAAGAACATATTACTTTGTGTTAATTATGTTACAAAGTGAAAGATTAAATGTTTGTAATGTTTGCAAAAACTTTAAGATAAATGGCTGTTTAGAATATGTATGACCAGAATAATCGATAATTTAATGCAAACGATAATTAAAACAAATTAATAAGTTCTATATCTCTTAATTAAATGTAGACACTATTTGAGATATTATCATGATATACACAAATAAAATTAAGTTTTAAAGTTTTAAAGTTTGATCAGATTATAAGTGAACAAAATCATTGAACCAAATACTGGTGTATATGGAAAGGAGTCGTTAAAAGTTTCAAAGAAAACAGAAATTATTTCCCATTTCAATACGATATGAATCGCTACTGAAATTGCTACTTATGACATGTCTATCAATAAAATAATTTTAAAAATATTATTAAACGATAGAAATATATTTAGATAAGCGATAAGATTCGTAATTGTATTGTATTGCGAGGACAGAAGGACAGGGAGGGCATTGTGCGGACTTTTAAATGATATGCATTTACTTGAGTAATGTTTGTTGGATGAGAGGTTGAGTTGCGAGCATTAAATTTTTATCAAAAGGAGTGTCCAAAGCAAGTGTTGTATGAATGGTGTGATTGGAGATGGAGATAGAGTGAGTCCTGAGCCCAGAGATGGTTCAGTTGTGTTGAGAATTGGCAACAAAAGCACAAATCTATTCACTTTCACTGATGCACAACAAATATATACTCTGGTATTCAAGTGTTGTTCAATTATAATGGCTCTATTCAAACAATAAACTCTTATTTTGGAAGGGTGTGGACAAACACTATTTAAATAAGTCTACAATTCATCATTTTATAGCCTTTTCCACAAACACTTTCCCAAATGTATTGTTCATTACTTTTAGAATAGAGTGTTAAGTGTATTGATGTTGAGCTCACAGTAGAGGCTATGTTATCGACACTATGGAGGCTGTCCTATGAGACGAGTCAAACATTTGCATCTAAACCTCACTAACAAACGACTTACACGAGACTATCCGTAGAAAACTGTATTCATCTCGAGTTATAAGTAGTTTACAATTAGTTTGAGAGCCAATAAGAATGTCAAACAATTTTTGGTTCATTTAAGTCTGAATTTATAATAGATTTGTAGTGAAATATACTGTTAGGCCTACTGTGTATTGTAATACGACTACCAGCTCTGCATCTCTTATCAGTTACAAAACACATTCAATTTATTCAATATATTTGTAAGTCTTTTAGTTCCTGAGGAAGGAAACTGTGTTTAGCAGCGATGACAGCGATTCCCAAATTCAACTACATTTACCAGTAAAACAGTTATTGTGAAAACAGATACCCTGTATAATTACAATTACAGCCAAAGTGTGCTCTCAAAAGATTTCTTTCCAAAAGCTTTCGAAATAATTATCTATAAAACCATAACATATTCTCTACAATAGATATATTTACTGCATTTAAACATATTTTTGCTCATTTACTGCTTTTCAAAACTATTGGCGTAATTAACATGAATTATGTGGCAATACTTAAACACAAAAACATTATACAATTTATTATATATATATTATTCTAAAATTAATTTTCATTTTTTGAATAACGAGGAAAATAGAGACAAATTAATAGCTTTATTGCAAACATTTCAAGTTTTTTGGTTTCAGTTATTAGTTATTCAGAAATATAGTTCAAGTTATTAATAATAATGTATTTATTATTTATTGCTCGCTTGTTATAATGCCTTTCTGTTAAACCATAAGTGATTTTCATTGAAAAACGCAAAAAATAAATCGCAAATTAAAATTCATATCTATATTGTTTGCAATTAATTTTCACTAAAATTGATATTCAAGGAAATGTTCAACAAATATATGTATAAATAATTTACATTAGAAATCGATTTTTCGCAATAATAGTATACACAAGAAACCAAGCGTTCAATATTCGCCTAAAATTATGCGGTTTTAAGTGATTTGCTTATCCATTGACTACAATATAATTGAAAGTTATTTTCAATTTCAAAGCTTATACATTTTTATAGTGAGAAATATGCATTAAAATTGAAAATCTAATTATAATTACACATAAAAACCTTCAAATTTAGCAAAAATTGTAACCAATATATCAAACGAAAGGAATAAAATGAAAAACAAGTTCTTTGATAGTTATTTGAGTTATACTTTTCTCACACAAATGACTCGTTTTATGTTTCAATGACTACTGTGTGAGAGATGTGATCAAAGAATGAGAGGAGAAACCAATCATTGCTATTAACGCTAAGAATGCCTGTGAACTAAACTAATGGACAATCATATCACTGTACATACAGAGTAGAAAACACATTGAATGACATTTTTCTTTGAAATTATATACATTTTTTCGTGAATATGTTGATATTGTTTAGGAGCCATTTGTAAGATAATGGTTTAAATGGTGTGTAAGTGTATGAGAGTTGAAGCGTTTAAATGCTATCCAAATACGACACGCGAGCGACCACTGGATTCTTGCCATTAATGGCCAAACAAAGCACTGAATCTCGAGTTCATTAGCATTGCTCTAAGACTTAGCGCTAAATAGTTAGGTTACGTTAAGATACATATTATTTATTGGTGTAAAATAACTCAAATAATGAGATGTAATGAATCAAATGTGTAGCACTCTTGGGAAAAAGTAATACAAATAATAAAAATTAGAGACAAGAATTGAATAATTCTCGTATTTTGAGAGAAAACAAGTGAATTATAATAAACAAAAAGACGAGACCATTAATAATAACTCTTCAAACGTATACCTCAGACCCGAGGGCTTTTCACTGCATTTTCAAGGCTATGGGAAAATTGAAGTCAACTAACTATACATAACTATATAATCAAACATAATATAAGTTACAATACAGAGCACTGAGCACTGGATGAGATGACACCCAATCCACTCATTTCACTGCAACGGATAGAATTGCATTCAATTGTAGACTTATTCGCAGCTATAGTCCTAATAATAAACTTCACTTTTTTCATACATTTATCTCCAATTCATTTCGTAATCATTTTCTCTTTTATTCACTTTTCTAAGCATTCAATTATTCAAATCTCTGCTCATTTTAATGCTATCCAAACGCTATGAATTATGCATTCAATTCACGCTAATTATAGATTATACGAAAAAATAAGTCAAAAAAGTTTTACAACTAATAATTGCGCACAAAAGTCAAAGTTTTTATTGACTTCAAATAACACATTGAAACGAGAAATATTTAAATGCTATCAATTAAACAAAACAAATCTTTTATTTCTACTTAGAATTTAAATGAATTGAATTACTAAAGAATATAATTTCATATTTTAAGATTGAATTTCAAATTATATAAAACAAAAATGCAGCCAAACGTTAGTGGCTTTAAAAAGTTATATAACATTATATGAGTCATTGCATGGAATATAGTCCAAGAGATGATTCAGACTCTGTTTTTAACATGTTTTGCATTTCTTGAATAATTAAAATTTTTAATTATTTTTAAAAATCAAGATTCTAGACAAAGATTATGAGATCAATCAGTGATAAGTGATAAAAGATTTTGAAAATACAGCGGAGAATAAAAACATCAGTAAATTTTAAGAGGAAATACAGTAATTAGTTTTGAATTATAAATATTTATCAAATTGAATGTACGGTGTGTTTATTATAGGGAGGATATCACAAGAAAATCCCTTAAGGGTTACGAATACTATTATAAATAACTTTTACACTAAATCAACACAATTGGACAACTCCTACACCTATAACACCACAGAATAATCATGTTTTTTAATTCAAAAAACTTGTCAATAATTAATATAGATTTGTGTGAATGGTTTCCAAGAAACAGCACAAGTAATGTAAGTAATGTCTTATGTAATGATAAGACATTTGTAGTATTGTTTTGGAGACAAGAGTGCCATCATATGAAGACATGTAGTGTTAGCGATGTCTTGCAGTTTATGTGCCATTCATTCATAGCATGTATTCATTCATTGATATAATATTAAGTGAACTCAACTCAAGGTTAGCGTTAAGATTGTATGTAATGTTATATTTGGGACGAGTAGTGAAGGCATAAAAAGGGCTTTTGTGGCGGACAGACAGTTGTGGCCAACACTCCAACACTTGTATAATAGAGTAGAGACTCAACTGTAAAGTCGAGTCAATGAATGGCTGACTCTATCGCTGTATATATCTATATGAATGACAAACAGGTTCTTCAAACCCAAACCCAAACCCAACTTCAATCACAACATAACAATAAGTTTGTGTTTTAGTGGAGAAAACATTAAGAAAAGTGAAATAAAGTATATTTTTCTCATTTTGTTGTGACTCATGAAAAGT
>CAJPVJ010000266.1:0-29744 GCA_905397405.1 Oppiella nova
TTTGCCAAAGATACTGTAAAATAGTAAAAAATACATTTTACATGGTTAACTTGTAAAAAACCAACAATCTAAAAAATTGTTATTTCAGTGCTGATGTACTCAAAAGTATGGGTAGTGTGCAACTCTGATCTAGACGTACATTTTTACACATTAATGATTAATAAGTTGTGCATTATTTTAATTGGTAAAAGATTTATCATTAATATTATACTCAATAAAATAACTTTTAATTTGAAATATAATTTTTATTTAAATTATGTTTGTTTACTACACTAACATTTTAAATGCTTTTATTTTTTAAGCTCAATTTTTGTCAAAAATTAATGTGTACAGTATTAAACATTAATTTTTATAAAATAATTTAACAAATTTATTATTTATTATTTGCACAAAGTTTATAAAAATATTTTTTGATTTAAGTGCCATTTTATCAGTAAATAAAAGGTTAAAATTCTTAAGTTATCTGGCAATACAACTCATTGTAACCAATGGATATTAATTGTGATAATTATTATGTTGGAAATGTTATGAAAATTACTTGAATCCTTTATGAAACACATAACTAACTTAGAAATATAAAATACATACAATATAATCTTAAAATGTGAATTCATATCAAATGACTATTACTAAGACAACGCTCACAATACAGACATTTTTATAGTGATTGGAAACTATATTAATATTATTTCGTTGTTTATTATAACAAAATTATTCAATTAATTGTAATTGTTTTGAAAATGTCTACTATTATGAATAAGTTTCCCATTTGTGATACGATTGACACAAAACTTAAACATGAGATCAAATTATTATATGTTTTTAAGACATTTGTAACTAATACAAATGTATTATTTGTCACAAAAACTGACTCAGTCTATGGCTTTGGTTATAATTATTGCGGAGATCTTGGTTTGGGTCACAATTATAGAGTGGAAACACCACAACTCATACCAGAATTATGCGGACAACGGATCCGACAGTTTATCAATGGATATGAATTTATGTTGGCTATGAATGAGGACAACCATGTGTTCAGTTGGGGACAAAATGATAACGGACAGTGCGGTCGAGATGTTACAAAAATAAATGTTTATTTAAAACCACAAGAAATATCGTATTTGAATGACAAGAATATAACGCAAATCAGTTGTGGTAATTTTCACTCCTTGGCCCTCACCACCGGTGGACAGGTGTACGGGTGGGGCAGTAATAGTGACGGACAGATGGGTTGCGGTGATAATGAAAACAAATTTATCTCATCACCGGTTTTGATATTATTTGGAGATAATTATAAAATAAAAAGTATATTCTGTTCAAAGCATCAATCATTTGCCATTACTATCGATGGGATGGTATTTAGTTGGGGCAATAATTATAGCTATCAATTGGATCATAATATCTGTGATAAAATATTATCACCCAAACTGATTCCACAATTACATGATATCAAGTCAATCAGTTTTTCAACACAATCATTCTATAATTATTTCACATGTTTTCTGTCAACAAATAATATGATATACTTTTGTGGTAAATATGTTGATGACACAAATGAAAAGCAATCACAAATGACTCCGGTGCAAATTCCAATAAAATTAAATGTGCAACAATTTAATGAAATAAATTCATTTTTAGATAGTAATCCATTAATAATACTAAATGATAATAATATTTGCGAGCTCACTTCACCACATACTTTGCAAACATATGATTATAATAATTTTATTGACTTTTATGCCGATGAATACGAAATAACTTATAATACAATACATATTAATGACACAAATATTCCAAATATTGTCACCGATTCTGTTGAAGCAAAACTGCAATTAAACCCCAAAATTGATTTAAATTCTGGTCAAACAAAACCGCAATTAAACCCAAATCCAGAAGTGGTCCCAAAATCTGGTCAAACAAAACCTCAACTCAAACCCAAACTAAATTCATTTCAATCATTTACTCTTATATCAAATAAACCTAAATTAGGTAAAGGTAATGATTTATTTAATTATTGAATATTCATATTTATCATTAATAACTTTAAAAATATTTAATTAATATTCACAAGTAGAAACTAATCCAGGTGAAAATCTTTACAAAAATCAATTCATTGAGTTGTCGAATAAGCCAATAGGTTCGGGAGGTTTCGGGACTGTGTTTAAAGTGAAGCATAAAATTGATGAACAGATATATGCCGTCAAAAGGGTTGAAATTAATGGTGATTCTGAAAAATGTTTTCATATATATATGTATTTTAAAATAAATTTTAATTTTAGAATTTTCTGATACTAAACAACTGTTGGGTGAAGTCAAGAATTTAGTTAAAGTTCATTCAGAATATGTGGTCCAGTATTTCAATTCATGGATTGAAGTTGATTCACTTTACATTCAAATGGAGTTCTGTACACAGAATTTAAGGAATATTCTGGAAATGAAAACAAAAGTATTTGGTCGACAAATAGGAGAAGCCATGGATTGTGTCGAGTATTTCATTTCGTGTGAAATATTCCGTCAAATCTTAGAAAGTGTTCAGTATTTGCATGAATTGAATCCGCAGATCATCCACAGAGACCTCAAACCGGAAAACACATTAATCGCTGAAAATGTAAGAAACGGTAGATTTATTAAGATATGTGACTTTGGTTTGGCTACATTTCACGACAAAGACATCAATTATATGACTCGTGATAAACATTCAACAGGCGTGGGTACAATAAAGTATCAAGCTCCTGAAATAGCCCAGGGAAACAAATATGGACATAAAGTTGATATATATAGTTTGGCAATAATTGGTTCAGAGTTAATAGATTTTGACATGTTTTATTATGATCCTGAGAGGTATGAAATTAATTTTTTTATAAATGAGCCAATTAACTTTGTTTATATATAATAGCTATGAAAACCTTTACTCCGGGAATGAAATCCTAAACCCAAAAGTAACTGAATTGCAAAATATATTGCTGTCTATGATGTCGACCCCCACATGGAAACGAAGGCCAAATTGTTCACAAGTTTTGACTAAATATAATGAATGGGCTATCGATCAGAATATTCTTAATGATTGTGATTCTGAATTAATATTAAACCAATTAAAACAACATGATCAGTTTTTCGTTAATATTTTTCAAACCAAACTACAATTATAAAATTAAATTTATTTGTATTGAATTAATAATTGTGTATTATATATATTATTCTGTTTTATGCAATATACTGAATTTATTTTACATAACTAAATATTCGGGTAATAAAACATAACAATGGGAATTATTTTTTGAATAAATATTTTTTTGTTAAATCATCAACTTTAATATTTATTTGTTAATCAATATCAAATCAAACTTTATTGCGCTATTAATATGTGCGCTATTGATATTGATATAAAATTTATCAACTATGGTACTTGTACTATAATTGTATTAAAGATCTAAATTATTCTGTTTTATGCAATATACTGAATTTATTTTACATAACTAAATATTCGGGTAATAAAACATAACAATGGGAATTATTTTTTGAATAAATATTTTTTTGTTAAATCATCAACTTTAATATTTACCAGTATTTCAGTGATACTTATGTAATTAAATACAAAAACAGTATATTTAATATAAATGTTATGTTGGTAACATTAATTTACCAACATAAATTGAGTGGTTATGACTATCATGAATAGATAACCAGTAACATAAATAACATTTTAAATTAAGTAAGTTGGTTGCTCAATTTACATTCAAGCAATGGTGACATGCACTTGTATTGTGTCTCTGTTTTGTGTGTTTGTATGCCTATGAAAAGTATTATTATTTTATTGTGTTATACTATGATTGTAATACTATGTACTGTATTATAAACAGCTTACAAGTTAGATCTTTAATACAATTATAGTACAAGTACCATAGTTGATAAATTTTATATCAATATCAATAGCGCACATATTAATAGCGCAATAAAGTTTGATTTGATATTGATTAACAAATAAATATTAAAGTTCAAGAATTAATATAACATTATATACTAGTAAATAAATAAATACCATCAATACAGTATTAATATAAAATATTTCATATAATCTTATTGTTAATATAGATGGCAACCAAATGCACTTCATTTTAGCTTATTGTGTAGATTTTCAACAATAACTCATATAATTTAATTTAATTTTAGATATTTTAGATTGTTTTATTAAGACTAAACTAATTTTAGTGTGAATTAACAGTTTTAATAGATTGTTTAAAATGTGTGTAATTTTGAAAAAGTTTAAACTTTTTGAGAAAGTTCATAGGAATTTAAAAACTCAAATTAAATTATTTCATGTTTTCAATGATTTTCAATGATTTCAGAGAAAAATAACTTAATATTTATCACAAACAATGACTGCGTTTATGGTATGGGTTATTACAATAACGGGTGTCTGGGTTTGGGCCACAAGAATACCGTCAAAACGCCACAAATTATAATACAATTATGCGGACAACGGATCCAACAGTTTATTAATGGATACGACTTTGTGTTGGCTATCAATGAGGACAACCATGTGTTTGGTTGGGGTGAAAATGATTATGGTCAGTTAGGTAGAGGTTACACACAAAGTCATGTTAATTTTAAACCGCAAGTGATATCCTATTTGAATGACAAGAATATCACACAAATATGTTGCGGTAGTCACCACTCCCTAGCCCTCAGCACCGGTGGACAGGTGTACGGGTGGGGCGAAAATAATTTCGGGCAAATTGGTTGCGGTGCCGATGAAAATAAAATAACTTCTTCACCAGCTTTGATAACATTTGAAAATAATTTCAAAATCAAAAATATTTTTTGCTTTTATTCAAATTCATTCGCCATTACTATGGATGGCCTGGTATTCAGTTGGGGTGATTGTGTATGTGTAATCTAATAAAATATAATTAAACTATTATCATCATGAATTTAGACATTTGTTGTAATTTCTTAACGTTTTACTATATATATATTTATATTGTACATTTTATTATTGCAATAAAAACAATAATAAAACTCATGAATGACTATAAAATAATATATTTTTGATGTTAACAGTTATGATAAAATAATTTTAAAAGTTAGCGTAATGAAATGTTAACTTTTTTAGAAATAACTATATTTTTAACATTTTAATAATTTGTTATTTAAAATGTCCAACATTTAGTAAAATTATAATAACTTTATTAAAGTATTGAATTATATATTAGTTTAATTTCCGTGAAAATGTCATCCCTTTTGGATATGTTTCATATTTCTGATAAAATTGACTCAACTATTAAAAGTGAAATCAAATTGTTTCACGTTTTCAACGCTAAGAATATAATATTTGCCACATTTAACGATCAAGTTTATGGTATGGGTGGTAATAATCTTGGTCAACTTGGTCTGGGTCACCAAAATGCTGTCAATACACCACATATTATACCGGAATTATGTGGACAACGGATCCAACAGTTCATCAATGGATACAACTTTGTGTTGGCTATCAATGAGGACAACCATGTATTCAGTTGGGGACACAATAGTGAGGGACAGTTGGGTCGAAAAGTAACACATTTTAGACATTGTCTAAATCCAAACGAAATATTATATTTGAATGACAAGAATATAACACATATTTGCTGTGGTTTTGAGCACTCCCTGGTCCTCACCACCGATGGACAGGTGTACGGGTGGGGCAGTAATACTGAGGGACAGGTAGGCTGTGGTGTCATCATCCATAAAATCCCTGAACCAGTTTTGATTGGATTTGAAAATAATTATAAAATTCAAAGTATTTTCGCTTTTACTGACTATTCATTTGCCATTACTATCGATGGTATGGTATTCAGTTGGGGTGATAATAGGGGGCAATTGGGCCATGATCATATTTCAGATAATATATTGTCACCCAAACTGATCCCACATTTACGTGATATCAAGGCAATTAATACATCAGATTTTGGGAGTCAGTGTTTTACGTGTTTTATATCAAATAATAATGTCATCTATTTATGTGGAAAATCTGTAAACTTTTGTAAATACAATATCCCTGATAATTTTATTATTTTGCATGACTTTCATAATATGGGAAACATTACTAAGCAAGTATCATTACATGAAACTACATTGGAAAGTCCATTAAAAATAAATGTGAAACAAGTACATAATTTTCAATCATATATGCATATTAATTCAGTATTAATACACAATGATAATTTAATTTGCAAGATCACTCTACCGGATATAATGCATAAATATAATTATGGTAATTTTATTGACTTTTATGCCAATGAATATCAAATCAGTTACAATACATTGCATACAAATGTTTGTCAACCTGGTGAAACATCGCAAAACGCGGTCTCAAAGTTTATGGATACAAAACCACGGCTTTTTCAAAGGTCTAGTCAAACAAAACGTATCTGGCTACCTAATTAAGTATAACACAAATTATTCAAATATATTACCAATTTAACACAATTTAACAAATAAAAAAAACTATTGTATAATAATGATTGCATTATAATAATGGGAGTATTTAATACGGGAATAAAGTTTTAAACCTCAATAAAATTAATTTGTAAAAACATACATGGCACAACCAAAAGTTATATTGTATAATACATTTCATTTGTTAACATTGTTTACAGCTGAGTTGGGCCATCGAGGGACTAAAGCAAATTAGGTGGTTATGATTGTCATGAATAGTTAGCTAGGAACATATATAACATTTTTAATTGATTACACTAGGCGAATTAAATAAATTATCTTGTCGGATTTACTTTCAACCATAACTGACATCCACATTTTGTCATTTGAAATTACATTAGATTTAATTTTATACAATGTTATACTAGTTGTGTGTATAAATCGTTAATCATTGTTGTAAGTATGTTATGTTTGATGGCACAAAGAATTTGGCATTCATGTTATGTACAGTCTATAGAACTAATGCTATTTTCAATCACAAAAATTCTGTGCCCCCTTTTAGATAAGTTTTTGTATTTGCGACACAATTGACACGAATATTAAAATGAAATTAAATTATTTCATGTTTTCAATGAAAGTATAATTTTTAGGTAAATAAAAAAACAAAATTAAATTATATTTGCCACATCATGATTGCATAATTGCTAACACTCACAATAGCCACAAACATGGTGAGCACAAAGTTGCTTTTACTAGGACAAATTGTTAAACCCCAAAAGTCATAAGTCCGAAAGGACCTAAACTCAAATAACTAACTGACCAGTGGACATATTGTTAAATCGATGAGTGGAATAGACGTGTCTAGTCATAACCTAACTAAACCTCATCTAAATTATGTCAAATGACTATTGGTCAGTTAGTTATTTGAGTTTAGTTCTTTTCGGTTTTAGGTCTTTTGGGTAAGTCCCAGGACAAATATTAATGTTATGGCGAATACTTATTATGTTGATGGTTAAATTTATATTAAATTATTATAATCACATTTATGTTATTCATATCATTGTACGGAAACAAATTAACCTATTAGGTTAATTGCATTAACAATTTATACTCTTTAAGCATTTTATTCAAATAAATATTTTTATTTTAAATAATATACCACAATTTGTAATTTAATGAATGTTTCACCAACATCTTTCACCATTCTGCCATCTCAATCCGCCCGCCCTTGGTTGCATCTATTCGCATCACGTTGTATCAATTTCTTGTGTTCAGGGTTCTTTTCCATATCTGCATATTACTGTAACCTTTGTGCAGGTGGTAATTTCTGTATGTAGATTTATACATTAAAAGTATATTAAAGTTTCAACGGAAAAATATATGATAAACATTTTGAATGAACTGAAGAATTTTGGAAAAGTGAGCTCAGAATATGTGGTTCAGTATTACAACTCGTGGGTTGAGAGCAAACACCTACATTCAGATGGAGTTCTGTCCACAGAATTTACAGAATATTCTTGAAGGGAAACCACAAGTATTTGGTCGACATTTAGGAGAACCTATGGATTGCGTCGAGTATTTTATTTCGTACGAAATATTGCGATAAATCTTAGAAAGTGTTCAGTTTTTGCATGAATTGAATCCACAGATCATTCACAGAGACCTCAAACCAGAAAACATATTAATCGCTGAAAATGTAAGGAACGGTCGATTTGTTAAGTTATGTGACTTGTGATTAGCTGTCGAGCACCGGACAGAATCTCAGAGTCACTCTAAATATAAGGGAACTCCTAAATACATGGCCCCAGAATTGCATCAATCAAAGTATACGACAAAAGCAAACATTTATAGTTTGGGTATTATTTCAATGGAATTGTTTGATATAACCTTAGAATAAGAATTTATAAAATTATTATTAATTTGTAACTTATTTTTCATTTATATTGAAGAGAAGGTGAGTTGAATAAATACAAACTCGGTCCATTTCACCAGAATAATGAAAAGATTTTACTAATGGCCATATCAATGGTATCTTACGTGCCGATTAGTAGACCAAGGTGCAATGACCTATTAAAAACCTGCCATAAATTCTCACTTAGCAAGGAGATTCTACAACCACATATTAGTGAATTTCATAAATTTATTAGTCAACAGAAATTTAATGAATATTCTTTTTTTTAATGATATTATAAAATGTCAATTAAATTTTCTAAAATAAGTATGTACAACTTAATATTATATTTATGTTTAAGAACAAATATTTAAATAACAAATTCATGAATTTAAAAAAATTTACAAGTACAGTTAAAAGTTTAAAATATTTCAACATAATGCGAGCGTTGCACTCGACTTGGGTTGGGTGATAAAATGTTGTACTTGTAATTAGTGTTCCCAAATCCAAAACTCAAATTCCTTGAGAATCCTTATTTTTTCCACAAAAATGTCCTTAATTTCCACGATCTTTTAAAAAGTGATCATAAATTTCCTTGAGGTCCATTGAAATTGTCATATCGTTTGAAAATATTTCCTTGAGCATACCACAGATTCCTTGAGAGTCCTGCTTGAACCTGGAGATTTGGGAACCCTACTTGTAATACCCTTAAACCCATACCCACCTCTACGCCAATCGGTGGATCACCGTTAAGGCACACTCGCGTGCGCAACGACACATATGTTGTGTGGTTTTGGGGGTTTAGAGGAGGGGAGAGGGGTTTGACACTTAGTTAATAAGATATCTTTATTGTGAAAGTTATAATTAGTCTCTCAATTGCGTATCTAATGTTTGATCTAAACCATTATTTCATATACAGAGAGTATTTGTCAAAACTGAACAATTCATATCATTTATTACTAATTCTTAATCCCAGAGGTTTAACCTTTGACCGCTAGCAGTGAACTATGCTATTAATTTTGTGAATAAGAATAAATAATAAATGATAAGAAATGTTCAGTTTTGAAAAAATACTCTGTATATATGAAATAAAGGTTTAGATTAAACATTGGATACGCAATTGAGAGACTAGTTATAATATATGAGTTAAGCACAATCCTATCCTTTATTAAGATCAGTTTTAAGAGCACTTCAGTTTCAAATAGTGGGCAAACATTTAGTTTTATGATTCGTATGAGAAATGTGTTGTGTAACATTCTGAGGCATTAGGCACTGGAGTCTGCAGTTGCCATCCACTCCAGCATAAATGAGCCCTAATGCTGCAATATTTTAAATATATTACTTTATGTATAAAATATAAAATTAATATTTTTATAATATAAATGATGCGTGCCATATACACTAATGTCTCTAGTAATAGGAAATACATGGTTCAAGTTTAATTAAAAACTATAATTTTTAATCAATATTCTTAATATAAAGTATTTTCTAAATGCTATTATAATTATCGTATCCGATTGGACGGTAAAACCTTTTAAATCCTACAACAAATATTTAAATAAGTACAACTATTACTATAATATATTATTAGCATAATCATTTCAAATTAAAGTTTACAATTACAGATTAAAAGCTTTTAGATACTGGATCAATACTAGTATAATGGTTCAGTTTTATAATTATTTCGAAATAGTAGAAAAATAATTAAATTTTTATATATCTATAACAATACAGTAAAATGGTGCAATAATAATATTATTATTTCAAAAATATTTTTCGCTTTGTTTTCAGTAGACATAACAGTCTTTTGAAATCTTTTTAATTAAATATGTTTCAAAAATCAATATGTCATTTCAACAATTCATAAATATCTAATACAATATTAAACGTGTCCTAGTTTACGGTAGGTATATAAATAACTTCATTTTGTGAGGTATAGTCTATTTTATTGATAAAAGTTAAAATATAAGTTAGAATAGTAGTCAAACTAATTATATTTTTAATTCAATCACATATAATAACCTTACTACATTTTCTACAGTAATGATTCAAAAAATAATAATGGGCATTACATGGCTCACTTCTATAATTATTAAACATATTAATCATGGTGTAACATATTTAATAGGTACTAGCATAACTACTTTTAAATCATATATAAAACTATTGGGGAAAGTATTGTGTCTTTCATTGCTATTCTATGGGGCGATAGAAGTGACAAAAGAGTACTTCAGTTATCCATATGTTTACCGACTGAGTGTTAAGCCATCGGAAAGACTATATTTACCGCCGATTACTATATGTACTGTAAGTAAAGCCTATTTCGATAAATCAAGAATTAACGACATTTTCAATAATCGCTATGATTACAATGATTATGAATTAAATGCAACTTTAAAAGCTAAAAAATTAAAATCAAAATGTTTTAATGACTATAAAAATGATTATGATATACCAGTATGCGATAACATAGTTTTCATTGAATATTATTTTGTAAATAAATATTATGATAAGTATAAAAGTGAATTAATAACAAACTACACGTTCAGTGAATTGTATGATAAGTTTACTATAAAAGCCAATGAACTGATCAATTGTACGGCAAAATTGCATTCAAAACACAAAACTAATAATAATGACAATAATAGCAGCGATTCTCATGTAATGACTGATTGTTCGCAAAGTTATGCCGTTTTGGAGACTATTTATGGAAATAAAGACTTCGGAATATGTTTCACGTATAATACCATTTGTATCGCAAAGTTATGCCGTTTTGGAGACTATTTATGGAAATAAAGACTTCGGAATATGTTTCACGTATTTCTATACAAATGATGACAACTATTATCTCATTGACGACGACTTCATTGAGTTTAACGTGTCGTATAAAACACAACAAAACCTTTTGATGGATATATTTATGGACACAGATTTGGACAGAATGTACAAAAGATACTCATTTTATGTGGGCGATAACACTAAAGCCACTTTTGATGAACACTTTGCCCTATATTTCAATATTCACAACAAAAATCATGCATTCATTTCATCAATGGATACGGCGTTACGGATACCGAGTGTCGGAATCAGTGGTAAACTGACGATCACTAAGACTTTTGTCAATCTGTTGTCCAAACCTTATATGGATCCTTGCGATACAAATGGTATGAATTTTAAAATATAATTGAATATTATAGTAATTCTAAAAAGCTCCATATTTATAATGCCGCTTATTAGGTAAACAACTCTCTAAATGTTTTGCTAATTGTATTGAAAATCTATATAACAATTCATTTCAATGTATACCCAATCCTTACATCAATGAGGAGTTTATTCTTATGAATTCGAGTCAAACACAGTATAGAATATGCGATCAAAATATCACAGAATATTCTGTGAATACGAATGAATGCAAATCCCGTTGCATTGAAAATTGTGACCAAATATACTATACGTCAGAGATGTGCAGCCGGATGTAATAAGCAAACATACTGTCTGAACACTATGATGCAAACACTTGCATTTGACAAATGACATTACAATACACAACGTAGTCCGTCTTATGTCTATTTTATATCCACAGAACATATCATCGTATAAATGTTTAATTATACACTAAAGCCCATTGAGTATAAGCGTTTTTAAATGGTCAGTATTTGAATTGGTCAATATTTTCTAATAATGTTTTTTATTTAAATTTAATATATAGCAAAAATATCTACGATAATAATTAGTTACATTAATACTGACCATTACTGACCAATGCTAGTACTGACCACAACTTAATTATTTTAATAATAGAAACTATTTATGTTGAATGCAACAATAATTTAACAATTTTAAAATAATGACCATAACTGACCACAAATGGTCACTAGAGTCTAGCTTTGTTGTTTAAATTAATAATATTATAAATAATAAGTCAATTAAATTCATATTATTGTCTGAGCGGACAACTCATAAAATATGCCTGGTATGTCATGACATATGTCATTTGTGGCATAAAAGACATAGGGGTCTGTTAATAGGCAATTCAATGAGCGATACAGTAAATGCTGCATTATGTGTACATTTGCTCACTTTTTGCTCGCATGCACATGACTGACCTTGGTTGCATCTATTCGCATCACGTTGTATCAATTTCTTGTGTTCAGGGTTCTTTTCCATATCTGCATATTACTGTAACCTTTGTGCAGGTGGTAATTTCTGTATGTTTCACGTATTTCTATACAAATGATGACAACTATTATCTCATTGACGACGACTTCATTCAGTTTCACATCAATTATGAAACGCAACAAAAGTTTTTCATTAATGGCTTCTTTGAGACAGAATTATATCATTTATACTGGCCACTCAATTACCATTTACCTCGCTTATACCTTAATAGCTATTTTCCAATGTATATCTTTGTGGGTTCAATGGCTGATCTAATGATACCATCGAAGGAGACATCAATTCAAACGACGAGAATTGGATTGAATGCGAGATTGAAGATAATGACCACTCATTTCCATCTCATTTCCACGCCTTATATGAATGAATGCCAACAAAAAGGTAATTATTTTGCATTAATATTTAAACCCATAAGATATAAAACAATATTTTATAAGTAGTAATTATTTTTTAAAATTTTATTTTAGAAATTATTAATAGTTATGCGAATTGTTTGACAAATTGTATTGAAAAACAATACAACAAATCATTTGAATGTTTACCCAATCCTTACATCAATGAAGAGTTTATTCTTATGAATGCGAGTCAAACACAGTATAGAATATGTGATCACAATATGAACACTAATTATACGGAATATTNTTATTGAATAGTCGCTTTAAACTAATTAAAATATAAATATCCAGATAAAGTTTTATTTTTAATAGTATGAACACTAATTATACGGAATATTCTGCTATTAAAAAGTATTGTAAAGAAAAATGTGTCAAAAATTGTGACCAAAAGTACTATTCATTGGAATTGGAAGACAACACATATTCGGCACAAAATGACAGCAAAATTAGGATTGAATTTAAGAGAAGTCAAGAATTTCACTACAATTCAGACAAAAAGTACTTATTCGTAGACTTCATGTCAAACATCGGCGGACTTATAGGTTTGTGGTTTGGGATGTCTTTCATAGATACCAGTGCTCTCATTAGATTCATACTATTAAAAATAAAACTTTATCTGGATATTTATATTTTAATTAGTTTAAAGCGACTATTCAATAAATATATAAAACCCATAAAAATTATAATTGAAAAACTTTTAACATATGAATTGAAAAGAATCGCGAAATTGATAACAATTCCTATAATTTGTGTTCAAATATATGTCTTAATCCATGAATACCTGCAATACTCGACCCAAACCTCCATTTCCTTCATTGAATACAAAGATCCCAAAAAGAATTACCGGATTTCTCTGCAATCACTTCCGGCCATCACTTTATGCTATGAAAACACTTTTGAAGACATTTTATTTGATCCCTATATTAGACAATATTTTATTTCACATGAATTTCCTGAACATCTTTCAAATATTAATTTAAATGATACTAGGTATTCGCTCAACACGTATGCGCACAATATATTTAAATACTACTTTCATGAACAAGATAATCTTAATAATAGTAAAAAATATAATGAAATTTTTAATAAATATCTAAATATTACAACATATAAGCAATTTACACATAATATTATTCAATATAACAAAAAATATATAAAATCGGCTAAATATGAACTGGGTATTTATTCAGAAATGTTCGATTGTATCTTGCAAACTACCATATTAAACAATGATATATACGATACACACTGTAATTACAAATTACAAATTACAAAACCAATGTTAAATATTATATCACCTTTTGGTTTGTGTAGCACATATTTATCCGATTTTCAGTATAATAACAAATATAATGAGTATAAATTTAATATAAAATTCCGTGAATCAATATCTTATAATAAAGTTAATAATGTAAAATATGCAAATTATCATCAAGTACTATATTTAAAAAAGAAATTTATATTTCATTCGCAAAAATCATTGCCAGTAATTAGTGATAATTTCATTGAATTCAAGGATAATCCACAAAATTATGATAAGTTGATAAAAATAATCCGCTATTCATTTCAACGTTTGCCGCAACCATACGACACGCAATGTTACGACTATTCGTCAAACGACACCCAATTTCAGTGTTTAAACAAATGCTTTCTAATGGCATATCACACGCGATATCAATGTATTCCTAAATATAATAGTTTATTAACCATTCAGTTATGGGATCAATATATTGAGCCAAATGTCACATTTTGTTCACAATATTACAGAAATAATAATAATGAAGTTAACAATGATATTTATAAATTTTGTAAAAATAAGTGCCCTGTACAGTGTGTTGAAGATTTATTTTTGTATCACGTAAATAATTTACCAATTGCTGCAGTTGCATTTTATCATAATTATAATTTTATTCTAAATGATAATTTTTACGTCCTAATCCAATATTCAGCTACAAATACATTCATTACACTAATCATAAGTATAGCCAACATATTGAGTCTATGGCACGGAATCAGTTTCATTGGTTTACTACAGGATTTTATAACATATAGTGAACAATACGTTATGAATACACATTTTATAAACAAGCTTAAAAGTTTTGTTACAAACAAATTTTATTTCACAAATATCAGCTTAATTTGTAAGGTTAGTATTTAATAGAGCAAATACTAAATAGTATAATATATAACATATGTTTGGAATTTACAAAAAGAGTATTTTAACTCATATATTGTCACTTTACAGAACTGCATAATAGTAATGTTAAAGCAGATTTGAAATACTCGTTTTGTAAATTTCAATCACATAAAATACAATCTTAATATGTACAATATTAAATTGATCCTACTTAAATTTCAGCGCATGTCAACAGCCATATTGACGGCGATACTTATCCATCAGTTATACGACATATCGATCGCTTACTTTAGTTTTCAATCCATTATCACATTCGACACCAAAAACTACAAAACCGATGACAACTACCCTTTTGTTACATTTATTTTCAAACAAAAAACCTTATCATTAATACAATTTAACTGCGATATCGATCATCTACCTCTACCATCAACATGCACATTCAACTCAACACTAGCCTATTTGCTAAATAACTCAGCTATGCACATAAATAGTTTTCGGTTAGGTGGCGATCGAATCGATTATGAATTAAAAAACTTTAAATTCATGACCAGTAAATACTCCAATCGACTATATGGCCCTCGCTATTTGTGTCGTACGATACAAATGAATCAGTCATTTGTGCGCACAGTTCATCATGATCATTTCTATCATCTATTTCGGGTATCGTATAGATTTGATCCTGGATTCACGATTCTGCATAATTCCTTTGATATCCATTTCCACTCGCAATGGATACCTACTATACAGCCATTTACCGATTCTCATGAATCATTAACGATCTATAATCACGCCATGAATCGGACTATAATACTACGCAAAACTGTGATAACGAGTTTAACGCCCCCTCACGGGAACTGTAGTTATTATGCGGGAAGTGCTGGCGAACGACCCTTTCGATCGATATCTCACACGCAGTGTATGCGTCGATGTGTCGGCTATTATTGGAAACAACGCTATCATTGTTATCCACTTTATATCGACAACTATTTACATGAATCGGATGTCGATATTAAATCTGTGCAAATATTTTGTTATTATGACTATTCAAACGATACTATTTATGAAGTGTTGGGTATTAATAGTATTAAACACAAATGTGTTAATTATTGCCCAAAAGACTGTCTGACCGTTGAGTACAACTCGAGGGTCGTGTCGAGTGACACACAAATTGGTAACGAATTGTGGCATCAATTGAGTGCCAATCGCACCAAAGATTCATTAATCGTAGAAAGATCTGTAATTTGGGACTCCAGTCAACCCGTGTTCATCTATCGTGAGGTACCGGTGCTGTCTTTAACCGACTATATGTCATATATTGGAGGATTGTTTGGTCTATGGTTTGGCACAAATGGCAAAGACTTTGTTATTTGGTTAATTGAGAGTCGATTCTGGGTTTGGGTTTACAATCAATACGATCGTGAGTAAGCACTATTATCTCAAGTACAGTAAGTATTAGGTATCTTTTATAGACTTATGAACAGCATTTGGCTACTGATGAACACCACTGCCTGAGCTTTCTCATGCCCAAAATCGCTTGGCTGTCGGTAACAGCTGATTGTATCGGTAATGCGATTATTATGATGAGTGCGCCCTCTGTTTGACACAAATGGCAATAATTTTTGTTATTTGGATGATTGAGTGTCGGTTAATGGTTTGGGTTTATAATCATTATCATCGATATATTTCTAATAACGGAATTCATGTTATTTATAATCAATAAAATACCCGCACATATGAATACTCAAATAGATTATAGTAAACACCATGTCAAGAGTTTACAAATTGTCAATATAATTTGACAAAAATAACAAAATAAAATAAGCTTATGAAATGACGCGTAAATATGTGTCATACAAATTACATTGAAACCGGACCCCAATTAATGCCAAACTCGGATCAACCTGATAATGTCTCGATCGCATGAATATAGAGTTTGAGAGAAAAGTTTGACAAAATTGGCTCAAAATAGCGAATTTGAAAAAATAAGTTTACATTTGATTTGATAGACAGTAAAAGTATTTTGTTTGACAAAATATTAATTTATTACTATTATTCGACTAAAAATATAGATTTTTGTAGAAATTATATTGTTATATGAAATACTACTAAATTGTGTATAAATTATAAACCCATTTCTGTATTTACTGTACTGTTCAAATATTATACTAAATAAAAATTTTTATTAAGTTCAACAACACACGCAAGTTTTTGCACTGTACAATTATACAAGTACAATTTATCGTACTGTNAATGGCAAAGACTTTGTTATTTGGTTAATTGAGAGTCGATTCTGGGTTTGGGTTTACAATCAATACGATCGTCTCATTCGTGATAATAGAGTTCATGTCATTCATAATCCATAGAAAATATCTGAATACTTGTCGTAAACCGATGACTACTTGTGGTGACGGACTCGAAAGAGTACGGGTTTTAGCGAACCGACAGCCAAACAGCTGATTGTATCGGTAATGCGATTATTATGATGAGTGCGCCCTCTGTTTGACACAAATGGCAATAATTTTTGTTATTTGGATGATTGAGTGTCGGTTAATGGTTTGGGTTTATAATCATTATCATCGATATATTTCTAATAACGGAATTCATGTTATTTATAATCAATAAAATACCCGCACATATGAATACTCAAATAGATTATAGTAAACACCATGTCAAGAGTTTACAAATTGTCAATATAATTTGACAAAAATAACAAAATAAAATAAGCTTATGAAATGACGCGTAAATATGTGTCATACAAATTACATTGAAACCGGACCCCAATTAATGCCAAACTCGGATCAACCTGATAATGTCTCGATCGCATGAATATAGAGTTTGAGAGAAAAGTTTGACAAAATTGGCTCAAAATAGCGAATTTGAAAAAATAAGTTTACATTTGATTTGATAGACAGTAAAAGTATTTTGTTTGACAAAATATTAATTTATTACTATTATTCGACTAAAAATATAGATTTTTGTAGAAATTATATTGTTATATGAAATACTACTAAATTGTGTATAAATTATAAACCCATTTCTGTATTTACTGTACTGTTCAAATATTATACTAAATAAAAATTTTTATTAAGTTCAACAACACACGCAAGTTTTTGCACTGTACAATTATACAAGTACAATTTATCGTACTGTACTAACTTTGTATGTCATGATTGCCAATTGAGATAATTATATTAATAGGCTATGAATAATAGCAATGGAAATGTTATCAAATAAAATACCCAGTCAAAATGTAATTTATAATACTGTACTACTGTACTATTATACTATGCTAAACATGATAAACATAAAAATTTGAAATACATTAGACAGTATTTAATAATACTCAATAATATGCGTTGCAGATTATAACCCAGAATATAGTAATCATAATTCATGTTTAAATAATATGCTTATCGCATATTTACCCTGATCAAAGTTTAGATATTGATTACATTTTATGTCTGACTGTGATTCACAGTCTGTGAATGTTAGCATAATTTCACATTTGATTTACACATTCATGTCTTAACTGTTTTACACGAAATTAATTCATTGAAAATGTCTACAATTTTCAATAAGTTTCGCATTTGCGATACGATCGACGAGACTGTGAAAAGTAAAATCAATTTATTTCATGTCTTCAATGATGGCTATGATATGCTTTTTGTGACCATTTATGACACCGTCTATGGTTTGGGCCGTAATTATAACGGGTGTCTGGGTTTGGGTCACAACACGGAAGTGAAAACACCGCTAATTATACCCGAGTTATGCGGTCAACGGATCCAACAGTTTATTAATGGCTCGGACTTTGTGTTGGCTATGAATGAGGACAACCATGTGTTCAGTTGGGGACACAATGATAACGGACAGTGCGGTCGAGATGTCACACCAGAAGGGGTTCATTTAAAGCCCGAAAAGATCTCATATTTGAATGACAAGAATATATCGCACATATGTTGCGGTTTCAATCACTCCCTGGCCCTCACCACCGGTGGACAGGTGTACGGGTGGGGCTGGAATTATTGTGGACAAGTAGGTTGCGGTGATGAACGAAAGCGAGTCGATTCACCAGTTTTGCTACAATTTTTAAATTACTACGAAATCAAGAGTATATTTTGCATTGATACAAGCTCATTTGCCATTACTGTCGATGGTATGGTGTCGTGTTGGGGCCGAAATATGTACCACCAATTGGGCGATAATAATTCGCTGGCATACTGGTCACCCAAACTGATCCCGGACTTAAATGGCATCCAATCAATCGACGCCTCCAACGCTAATATCAATTTAGTGATCGCTTTTCTGTCCGATACGAATGACGTGTATTTTTGCGGCCAATACATGGATACGGCTAACAAAATATGTAAGCAAGCAACACCGATGGAAATACCGTTACAGTTAAATGTCCAACAGTTTCGTTCACTTCACTCACACCTTGAGGGCAATCCGTTAATTATACTAAAAGATAATAAAGTGTGCAAGATCATTTCGCCGTATAAACTGAAAGAATATTCTTATGATAATTTCGTTGACTATTACGCCAATGAACACAACATAAGTTACAATACATTACACGTAAACGCGAGCGATATCACCGTTTCTGGTGAAAGTGGACAGAAATTAATGGATCAGTCATCACATGCTATGTCACATGAAACTGACAATTCAAATGAGGGTAGTATTTGTAAAATTAACTGTCATGGTATAAATAGGTTTTTAATTTTTATTTATAGCTGAAACTACCAGTGCTTCAACTCATACCATACCACTTGACTCTAATATAGTCGCCGATTCTGATGATACAAACCAGCAATTAAATCAATCATTAAATACTATTTCACACGATGGTATTATTGTTTGTACATAAATCTTATTAACAAGGTGTAAACTATTATTATTTTTAATTCAATTAATAGCTGTAACTACCGGTGCTTTGACTCGTGAGATAACACCTGATAATGTCTCGTATGCCTCGACTGGAAGTATAAGTAGTTTGAGAGAAAAGTTTGAAAAATTGGCTCAAAATAGTAAAACTAAACAATAAATTTACATTTGATTTGATTATAATTATAAATACAGTAAAAATAATTTGTTTGACAAAATATGAATTTATTAGTATTAGTTGATTTAAAAATATACCTGTACAATTTCGTAGAAATTATATTGTTATATTAAATACTACTAAATTGTTTATAAATTATAAAACGATTTTTGTATTTACTGTACAGTTAAATTTAAAATACTAAATAAAAATTTATATTAATTTCAACAACATACTAGTACATAAAATCCTGTACTAACCTTGTACAGTATGTCATGATTGCCTATTGAGATAATTATATGAATACAGTAGGCTATGAATAATAGCAATAGAAATGTTGTCAAATAAAACATCCAGTAAAAATGTAATTTATAATACTGTACTACTGTACTTGTATATATTATATTACTATGCTAAACATGATAAACATAAAAATTTTAAATACATTAAACAGTATGTAAT
Source organism: Oppiella nova (assembly GCA_905397405.1). Classification (NCBI taxonomy): domain Eukaryota; kingdom Metazoa; phylum Arthropoda; class Arachnida; order Sarcoptiformes; family Oppiidae; genus Oppiella; species Oppiella nova. Next base: position 20,526 of record CAJPVJ010000266.1, read on the forward strand.
AAATACTAAATAATATTTAATAATGCTCAATAATAGGCTTTGCGGATTATTACCCAGAATATAGTAGTCTTAATTTATGTTTAAATAATAAGCTTATCGTATATTTACTCTGATCAAAGTTTAGATATATCACATTTCAAAATTGATTACATTTAATGTCTGAATGTTACATCATTTCACATTTGATTTACACATTCATGTCTTAAATATTTTACACAAATTAATTCATTAAAAATGTGTACACTTTTGGATAAGTTTCGCATTTGCGATACGATCGACACGACTATGAAAAGTAAAATTAAATTATTTCATGTCTTCAGTNAAATTATTTCATGTCTTCAGTAATGGTCGGAATATACTGTTTGTGACCACCGATGACGATGTCTATGGTACGGGCGATAACTTTCACGGGTGTCTGGGTTTGGGTCACAATATAGCCGTCAAAACTCCACAAATTATACCCGAATTATGCGGTCAACGGATCCAGCAATTCATAAATGGCGGGACCTTTGTGTTGGCTATGAATGAGGACCACCATGTGTTCAGTTGGGGACACAATAACCAGGGGCAGTGTGCTAGAGATGTGACACAATATGGTGTTTATGTAAAACCGGAAAACATCTCGTATTTGAACGACAAGAATATATCGCATATATGTTCCGGTAGTCACCACTCCCTGGCCCTCAGCACCGGTGGACAGGTGTACGGGTGGGGCAGTAATTATTTGGGACAAGTTGGTTGTGGTGATGGGAAACGGGACCAGGTCGATTCACCAGTTTTGCTACAATTTTTAAATAACTCTGAAATCAAGAGTATATATTGCATCTATCACACATCATTTGCCATTACTATCAATAGTATGGTATTCAGTTGGGGTGATAATGTGTACCACCAATTAGGCAATGATAGGTCGCTGGCATACTGGTCACCCAAACTGATCCCGGACTTAAATGGCATCCAATCAATCGGCGCATCCTATGGCAGTACTCATTTCAATCTTGTTATCGGTTTTCTGTCCGACGCTAATGACGTGTATTTTTGCGGCCAATATATGGATACGGCTAACGAAATTTGTGAGCAAGCAACACCGCTGCAAATACCGTTAAAATTGAATGTCCAACAGTTTAGTGGACTTTATTCACACGTTGAGATCAATCCGTTGATTATACTGAATGATAGTAAAGTGTGCAAGATCATATCGCCGTATAAACTGAAAGAATATTGTTATGATAATTTCATTGACTATTACGCCAATGAACACAATATACACACGTTGAGATCAATCCGTTGATTATACTGAATGATAGTAAAGTGTGCAAGCATATCGCCGTATAAACTGAAAGAATATTGTTATGATAATTTCATTGACTATTACGCCAATGAACACAATATGAGTTACAATACGTTACGCATAAACACAAACGATATCACCGTTTCTGGTGAAAGTGAACAGCAATTAATGGATCAGTCATCACATGCTATGTCACACGAAACTGACAATTCAAATGAGGGTAGTATTTCTGTAATTAAATGTCCTGGTATAAATAGGTTTCTAATTTTTATTAATAGCTGAAACTCCCGGTGCTTCGTCTCATAGCATAGCACTTGAAACGGGACCCAAATTAATGCCAAACTCGGATCAATCATCAGATGATATATCACGTGACACTGACTGTTGCAATGAAGGTAACTATTTTCAATTATATTGAGGTAAAACTAAATTTTAAAATTTGTATTAATAGGTCAAACTCCCGGTGCTTCGTCTCATAGCATAGCACTTGACCCGTCTATAGCCACCGATTCTGATGATACAAAACCGCAATTAAATGAATCATTAAATACTGTTTCACACGATGGTATTATTTCTAATTAAATTTTTTGCTTATAACAGTATATAAATTGTATTAGCACAAATTCAATTAATATTTTTAAATTCAATTAATAGCTAAAACTACCGGTGCTTCGTCTCGTCACATAACACTGTTAAGGATTTTAAAAGAACGGAAATGTAAATACAACCAGAGACATCCAAAATTTTCAAAATCCTTTGAGGATTTGTATTTTGATTAGTGTTTTAAAATATTAGTAAACTTATTAACTATTCCAAACACTAGTATTTAATGAATTAAAAGTGACTATGATATTTTGTTTGAAACATAATTTTCATTTTGATTAATAGTATGAATATTTATTAATCTCTTTGTTTGTATTAATCTATTAATCTCATTAAATACTGTTTCAAACGATGGTATTATTTCTAATTAAATTTTTTGCTTATAACAGTATATAAATTGTATTAGCAAAAATTCAATTAATATTTTTTAATTCAATTAATAGCTGAAACTACCGGTGCTTCGTCTCATGAGATAACACCTGATATGAGAAGGATTTTAAAAGAAAAGTTAAGGAAAAGTATTTAAAAAATTATAAATACCGTAAATATAATTTGTTAGACAAAATATGAATTTATTACTATTAATTGACTAAAAATATACAATTTCGTAGAAGTGATATTGTTATCCAATATTAAAAATTACTAAATTGTTTACAGGTTATAAACAAATTTCTCTATTTTCTGTACTTTTAAAATACTAAAAATGTTTATAATTTATTAAGTTCAACAACAACATATGAACAAGATAGAAAAGTGAGATTGGGATGGGCTGATATTATGAGATGGGCTGATGAGAGAATGTGAGAGAATCCGGATTTGCTGCACAAGAAAGGGGTATCGACTGACAGCAATGGTCGATACTCAACACATACAACATATACACAGACAACATACACAACACTGTGATCCCCTTTATAGTACTCATTGTGGAATAAAGGGATTACTATCACAACATTATAAAGTCTACACAATTGAATCGATGTTAAATAAATAAATATGATATATAATATGATATGATATGTAACTAATTTGGAATGTAATGCAAATGAATAACATTTGAGTCAAATAAAACATTGAATATAATTTTTTTAAACATACTGAAGGTTAAGCATTTATCTTAGTTGGGAACATCACAGCACGAACCTAAATTTAATAAATTGACCGAATAAAATAAATTAGCTTGTTGAATTCACTTACAACCATTGCTGACATCCTCATTTTGTCATTAAAATAACAATAGATCTTATTGTATACAATGTTATACTAGTATTTTGTGTTCATATATCGGTAATAATTTCACGGAATTATCTTATGTTTGATGACATAGCAAATGACAATCATGTCATGTCCTGTTGACAAAACTTATGCGATTTCAATTACAAAATGAGGATGTCAGCAATGGTTGAAAGTGAATTCAACAAGCTAATTTATTTTATTCGCCAAGTTTAATCAATTGAAGATGTTAATTATGTTACTGGCTAACTATTTATGGCAATCATAACCATTCAATTTAGGTTCATGCCTCGATGTTTCCAATTATTGCCTGATATGGTTAAAACTCATTACAAAAGTCTGTTCATTGAGTTGTCGGCCATCGGTTCGGAAGGGGTTGGGACTGTATTTAAAGTCAAGCATAGATTGGAAGAACACATATATGCCCTCTAAAATGTTGAGATTAATGGTAAATAGATAACTAAATAAAACAGTTTTATTAATTTTGAAATACAAATTAGAAGAAGCTGAAGAATACTTGCAAAGGTTTTATAATGAAGTGAAGAATTTAATAAAATTTCGCTCAAAATATGTGGTCCATTATTGCAACTCATGGCCTGAAAGCAAATTCTACATTCAAATGGAGTTTTGTTCACAGAATTTAAGGAATATTTTTAAAATGAAACCACAAGTATTTGATCGACAAGAAAGGGGTAGCCATGGCTTGTGTCGAGTATTTCATTTCGTGTGAAATATTCCGTCAAAATTAGAAAGACTTAGAATTCCGTCAAATTCCGTCTTAGAAAGTGTTCAGTATTTGCATGAATTGAATCCACAGATCATTCACAGAGACCTCAAACCAGAAAACATATTAATCGCTGAGAATGTAAGGAACGGTATATTTATTAAGTTATGTGAATTTGGTTTGGCTACAGTTTACGACAAAGGACTCAATGATATGACTCGTGAAAAACATTCTACAGGTGTGGTCACAATAAAGTACCAAGCACCTGAAATATCTCAGGGAAACAAATATGGACATAAAGTAGACATTTATAGTCTGGCAATAATTGGGTCCGAAATATTTGAATTGGATTTATTTTTTACCGACCCTGATAAGTATGCATGAATTTAATTATACAATAGAATATAAATTTTAATTAATTAATTCATATTTCAAAATATAGTTCTGAAAGCATTTACTCTGGGAATGAAATTCTAAACACAAAAGTAATTTCATTGCAAAAGATATTGCAGTCAATGATATTACCGTTTTATACGAAAAGGCCCGACTGTTCACTAGTATTGAATAAATCTAATGATTGGACTATCGATCACAATATTCTTAAGGACTATAATATTGAATTGACACTGTCCAAATTAAAGCAGCATGATCCGTTTTTCATTAATGTATTACAAGCAAATTTAAACAAAGTATATAAAATTAATTATATTTAACCTATTTAGTATTCTGTTTTATAAAATTATCTTTATGAGATAAATGTAAATGTGTACTTGATCTTTTAAGTTTAATAAGTTTTTTAAAATTATATATGAAATTATTAATTGTAGAGTATTTATAATATTACCACAGTATATTATTAATTAGGAAATTAATTACTCTAAAATTGGAACTGAAATAGATAAATTTTTGGATTTATTTGCAATAGATGTTATAACATTATATTTTAATTATAAAAATAAATTAATCTTGCTACTATTTTATCTTGTTATATTCATTTAATTGATCAATCATTTAAATTTAACTTAAATTTCATTTATCAATTAACTCTCAACTTAAGTAGAAAATTATTTAACCAATAGATGGCTTAATGTGTCAAACAAATGTTATTAATACAGTGAATTTTTAGAGTTTGGAATTTTATTTATATTTTATTAAAACCAAATTATAAGGAATAAACCAAACAATTTGTTATATAATAAATTTGTACAATTACTAGTTATTAATTTTGTGTACATTTTATATTAAATATACTCAGACTGGCCAACTGTCCTCTATTTCAGTGTCCACTATTTAATGTATTTGTCCAGTGTACTTTGAAGGGTAAATAGTGGACATTGAATGCATTGAAAGTATAAATTATATAAAGTTTGTAGAAATATTAGGGTATGATATATTTTAAAATATCAATAAAACACAAACTAAACTAATTTCCATTTTCGGAACTGTATGCCTTAATGTTTGCAATAAAATGTGATTTAAAATACAATTTAACGAATTTGTACAAAAATATGTATAAATATTAAATCCATATGAATTTAATACATTTTTATAAAATTGCGTCAATCTGTCAAATCAATTGAAAAATATAAATTTAAGTAATTGCAATTGATTTTCACAAAAATGTTTTTGTCCACTATTTGTCCACTATTTTTTGTTCATATGTCCACTATAAAGTAACAAGCTCCAGAAATAGCACGGGGTGATAAATATTGACATAAAGCTGATATTTATAGTCTCGCATTAATTGGTTCAGAAATATTTGATTTTGACATGTTTATCTTTTACCCTGATAAGTATGTTTAAATATGTTTATTAAATTTAAATGAAGAAATTAATTTTTTTATAAATATAGTTCTGAAAGCCTTTACACTGCAAATGAAATCCTAAACACAAAAGTAGATGAATTGCATAACATATTGCTGGCAATGATGTCATCCCCTCAGTGGACTGGAAGGCCTGACTGTTCGCAGGTTTTGAATAACTATAGTGATTGGGCTATCGATCGGAATATTCTTAATGAGACAAGTGTTGAATTAATTTCAACCCAACTAATGCATGATGATCAGTTTTTCAATGATTTTTTAAAATCATATTTATGAGGCATACTTTCAAATTAAGCCTCGTTTTGGACAATAATAACTTCACAAAAAACTATTTTGATTGTTCTAGCAGAATTTATCAAAATAATATTATTGTCATCTAGTATGTTAAGTATAGCTGCTAAATAAATAAATAATTTTATTAGTTTAATGTCACATTTCTACTAAAAATCAATGACCATGTGCATAATAAATTATAAGAAAATATTTACGGGATTAAATCACGATCCATTAATTAAATAATTTAAACATCTAATTAAAAGTATTTCAATGATTTCATAGGTCAAATGAATAGCAACAAGTGCATTTTGTACCAAATATATTATTTTAAATTAGAGACAATTTAAATGAGTATTACTAATAATTGTTTGCCTATTGATAACTCAATTCTATTAATGAAATAATAAAAATGTAAATAATATCTTACTTTCTATAATTAAATAAAATTTTTAATGCAATTATATTTGTATAACAAATCATATTAAAATAATTGATATTTTATGAACACTATTATAAAACCAATATCATATGAAACTCATATTTATACAATAATATTGAGATTAAATTGAATATTTAAATATAATAAAACAAAGATTTTATTAAAATTATAGTGAATTCGGTATAAAATAGTAATTTACTAATGATACATTTAGACAATATTAAGGTATGTACTAAATATAATTTTTATTTCTACATACGCTTGATAATTCAAATTGACATATAATCCTAGTATAATTTGTAAATTAAATTAATATTACATGGAAAATATAGATTTTAAAAAGAAAATTATGAAATAATAGTTAGGAATACAATTAGATGTGTTTTGAACGAGAATAATGAATACATTTAAATTTTTTATGAACCAGGGATGTGTTACAATAATTGAATAATTAATAATTAAATATATCCTCAATATTCCCTGACTCTATATTAATGATTATATAGTTAATATCGATTGTAATGATAATATTTCATAACATGTGAGATACCAAACAATGTGTAATTATAATCACCATAGTAATATATTAATAGTTAATGATTGATATTGTGAAACTTTTGTAAACAAAATAATATTAATAAATATTATATATTGGATAGAACTGATATTCCTGGTACAAATTGTTATTTGTTGCTGGTTAGGTTTGGTTTCTATAGTAATTTAGATTAAAGTAGATGCAATTTAAATCATAACAAATAATAAAAAGTTATATATATCTCATAACCTTAATCTAACTATATTTGAAATATACAATGGATTTGCTAAATATATTTGCAATGAAAACCTATTTATTAATCAAATATATTATAATCAGTTTAAGTATAGTTGTAATGAAAATATTTTGTTTTATAAATACTAACTTAAAAACAAAATATTTACTAGTTTTGAAAGTATTTTGTTTTTCAATATTATGTTACGAGGGCTTTGAGATAACCGCAGATTTCCTACACTATCCGTATGTCTATAATTTTGTTTTATAAATACTAACTTAAAAACAAAATATTTATTAGTTTTGAAAGTATTTTGTTTTTCAATATTATGTTACGAGGGCTTTGAGATAACCGCAGATTTCCTACACTATCCGTATGTCTATAAGTTTGATATCAAACCCTCTGAGGGCTTGGATTTACCGCCGATTACTATCTGTACGGAAAGGGATGTGTTTTTCGATAAGACACGGATTGTCCGACATTTTAATATAAGCCATGAATACGAGTCATACAAACTGTGGGCAAAACAACAATCAATTGAATTGTATAATAAATGCTTTAATTTTGCCAAGGTAAACAAACTTCGGACAGTCATTTGTGATGATTTTAAAAATAATAATAATTTTCTAATCAATGAATTTCTCAAACCATATAAACAACAATTGCTTTCAAATCTAACATTTCGTGAAATGTATGACAACTTTACCATAAAGTCTTCACAACTCATCAAATGTTCGGCAAAATTGCATTTCAGATACAAAACCAATAATTATGACAATAATAGCAGTGATTCTCATGTAATGACTGATTGTTCGCAAAGTAATGCCGTTTTGGAGACTATTTATGGGAATAAAGACTTCGGAATATGTTTTACGTATTTCTATGCAAATACTGATAACCAGTATCTTATTGACGACGACTTCATTGAGTTTCACATCAATTATGAAACGCAACAAAAGTTTTTAATTAATGGATATTTTGAGACAAATATAGCAAAAGTATTTAGTTTGATGTCATACAAAAAGGACCTTTACTCAATTATCCAGAAATTCTATTCCGACGACTATTATATAAGTTTATCTAAGGAGACTATTTATGGGAATAAAGACTTCGGAATATGTTTTACGTATTTCTATGCAAATACTGATAACCAGTATCTTATTGACGACGACTTCATTGAGTTTCACATCAATTACGAAACGCAACAAAAGTTTTTAATTAATGGATATTTTGAGACAAATATAGCAAAAGTATTTAGTTTGATGTCATACAAAAAGGACCTTTACTCATTTATCGAGAAATTCTATTCCTCCGACTATTTCCGGTTCTATATATTCACGAAACCCCTGAACCCCTCACATATGGTATCTCCTGATGAATGGATTCATACGAATAGAATTGGATTGAATGCGAGACTGAAGATAACGACAACTCATTGCCATTTGCTGTCCAATCCTTATATGAAGAGATGTCTGAAAACCGGTATTTATTTGTAATACTTTTGACATTTTATATGAAAAATGTTTTTTAAAAATTAATTTAATTATTTAATGAATTTTTTAATCTATTATACTTAAAATGAGAAATTGGATAATTTTAATTAAGATTAATCTAATTTACAGCAAAAATAAATTACCTGTAAATAGTTTCCTTGGATAAACTAATATCATATTTATAATTATAAATAATTGTAATTTGTTTTGTATCTAGATGATTCTAGAATGTTGTATAAATGTCGAGAGAAATGTTTCAACAAATATTACTCTTCGTCCCAATGTTTACCCAATCCTTACGTAAATCAAGAATTTATTCTTTTGAATGCCAGTCAAACACAGTATAAGATATGCGATAATAATCATACAAATGATGTTAATATCACTAATTTTGTGGATAAATATGATTGCGATTGCGATACAAATTGTGAACAAAAATACTATTCATTAGAATTAGAAGACATTGAATACACCGCAAGAAATGACAGCAAAATACGAATTGAATACAAATTACGGCAAGAATTTCACTACAAAGCTGTGACAAAGTATTCATTCGTTGACTTCCTG
>CAJPVJ010000267.1:0-29719 GCA_905397405.1 Oppiella nova
ACATTTATTTGAATACTAAGTGTTTATTGTATGATATATTGCTTTCACATGAAAACTAAGTGAAACATTAATTGAAAGTTGTTTATAAAACTTATAAGCAGTTCAGGAAACTGTCAAAATTAAATTGTTTTTTATTTAATTTATAAACAACACAATTGTGTTCATATATATTATTTGTGGGCTTAATTAACTTTGAAAGAGAAGTAGTCGTCCAGACATGCATTGCATTATATATATAATTTTGCCCACACTTTCACATGACATGTCAAATGTAATAATCAAATACGAAATTTAATTTCATTTTCGGAGTACAACCAAAATTCAATTCCTATTCACAGGAATTAAAATAGTTTTGGACGGCTATTATTAAATGCAATATAAATAGACATGTCTAATGTTTACAATGAATTCACTCATTCAATTCACGGTATAAAAATTAGCATAAAATTTGATTTAACTTTTATTTATCATTACTTTTCCTACATTTTATAATCTAATCTGTATTTTCACAAATAATAGACATTATGTTAGTAAATGAATATATGATATAATAATAACTTAATACACTCTATTATGTAAAACCAAATTATGTGCTAAACTACTAATTCATTAATAAATTCTATTAAGATTATATTAATGCTTTATAATTGCTTTATATAATTATATTACAATTATATTAATTATGATTAACAATAATTTCATAATTATTATAATTTATAAATATTAAAAATTTTCAAAAAAATATCAAAATGAATATAGAATTAATAAAATGCATAAAATAATTATTAAATGAACTGATACAATGAAAATATTTATATTCATTACTGAATCCGATTGTTACGAAACACATTTAATAAACTAATTATAAAAGTGTTCATTCTCTGAGAATTTTTGGTTTAATTAATAAAATAAAAACAAAATACACATTAAAGGAAAACAAACAAAAACGTTATAATTGAATTATAATTTCTATATATTTACTATTATTTAACTAATATAAGACAATAATAGAAAAATGGTAGTCATGTCTATCACGATATAATGGAGTTATAAAAAATCCGATTAAAATTATATGATAAACTTTATAAACAAATTAGTAATTTATTTTTACGTATAGATTTAGTATTTATAAGTAATTTAATATGCAATCAATAAAATGCATTAACATCAAAAATAACTCAAATTAATAATTATTATTCATAAACGATATACTACTTTCAATACATTTGTAATTAGATACTATAAGTGATTAATATTTTTATTAGTATGCTAATATGGTAAATTATAGTTAGCAAAGTAGAAATGCAAACAATGACTGTTTTCTAATTAATTATAATTTGTTTATTTAATGTAGTTTAATAATAAAAGTCATTACAAAATAATTTAGAAAGTTTAATAAATTAAGGTATAAAAATCTCAAAAAATATTTTTAAATATAAAAAGCCAATATTGTTGATATTGTGTTAATAATTTTACTTAATATAATAAAATAATTAATTTGAGTACGAGTTTACTAAAAATACAAACAATTATACAAATATAATTCATCATTTACTAGATTATTACGAGTATTGTCAAAACATTTTGCTAAGGACCTTTTCATTAAAAATCTGTATTTTATTGTATTACATTATATAATTTATATATTTTTTCTAAAAATAATATTTTTATTTCTCTCTTTTGTTTGTTGTCTTTAGAGAAATAAAATCCTTTACAAAATATATTTCATCATAAATGAAGACTAAAGTATTTTTGATGAGTTTTACTATATAGTGGTATACAAAATAAAACAGCATTTCTGAAAAGACTTTGTATGAGATTATAGTTGTTTTATAATAGAGATAAATAGAGATTAAATGCTGAAAAAACTCTCAATGACTGATATGTTGTTATATTCATATAATAAAACCGTATAATAAAACCAGAAAATTATATTATTGTTTACGATTCATGTAATATTATTTATAAACTTTTGTTGTAAAAACTTTATATAAGAAACCCATATTGTATAATCTGCTTAACAATAATTTAAACTAAGTTTATCATTTTATGAAAGTGAGTACTAGTATATTATATTAAAGTGTCATGATGGTATTAGTGGTGAATAAAACTACATTATATATATTTAAAAATTAAAATAAGTTCACTATAACGAGTGATATAGGAAAGTAATAGTGCAATGACCGCGCGTTTGTCAGCTTTTAAATCAAATTATGATAGATTTCCGCATTATTTAAGTTTGGATTAAATAAAAACATAAAACAATCTCTTTTTGAAATTTATAAATAATTTCAATCTCACAAAAACTGTCTTTTAATAAATCTCTAATGTTTTATATACAGAACAGACTTTTTTACAAAGAAAACCCAAAATGATATAACAATTCATAACTATATTTATTGTATAATCAAAGTAAGATTACTAGAAAATCAATAATTTATAAAATAAATTTACCAGTAATGACTTTATAAAAAAAACTCGATGTTTAACTTAAAATAGTATTGTAATATTATATTTAATTTATAAATAATAAAACTAAATTTCACTATTTTTACACAAACGTATTTGCGATAAATTATTTGTAAAACATATTTGTTTTATTCACTTTCCGACAATCATTACCTCAAATCTCGAGTGATTACTCATTTCGGTTTTGAGCTTAAGTTTGATAAGAGTTTTATTATTTATAATTTTGTGGTTTAAAAATAATTTAACCAAATTTTCTATTTGAATACAAAAACAAAAACACTTTTTATTTTAATGAATAGCATTTTCTATCTATAGATAGTGTTTTGTTATCAAATTATAAAAAAACTAAGAGAGAGCTTAAATATAAACTTATATTTATCTATCATTTATAGTATTTGTGTGTTTAAAGGGAGAAATAAATGTCAAAAGTTTGTTATAATAATTATTATAATTAAATGCCTTTTCATATGATGTTAAATAAAGAGTTGTTTATATATAATAATTATGTAATCATAACACTTGATGTTTGATTTGATGTCAACCGGAGAGAGAGATTTTGATAAACATACACATTATTAGCGGACACTCAATATAAATATAATTATAATATTTATATTTTCAGTGCAAAACCTACACAATATGTTTCAAAATGTTAAAATTTAATTATATTTCCATTGGTTTGGCGTTATAAATAAAACAGCAAAAAACACAGTCACATAATAAATAAGTATTTCATTTGAAATAAATTGCTACACATTTGACCGACTGTTAAGATTAAATGGATTTTTTTATTTTATTATATTAAAAGCTATAATAAGTATATGAATGAAAAGTAAAAATAATACTTTCAAGATATATAGAGAGAAACACTTACAAAATTAAATATAAATGTGTATTATTTAATAATCTATGCACAGTATATACAGTATTTGTTATGCGCCTACCTTTCACTCGTGCCCTTTTCCCTAACCTAATCTATCAATCAATCAAAACAACAACAAAAAATTGTTTTACTATTTTGGCAAACAATTTATTATTCAAATTATATTCGCAAACAATAAACAAATTCAAAATGATGGGGAGGTTTTCTGGTCCTAACTTATAATAGTTATAATAAATACAAATTTTTATACCTTTTGTTTATGAATGATGTGTGTAATAGTTTTATTTTATTGAATAGCTTTTACTTGCAGTTTATATTATTTTAAATGCGTTTAAATCTAATTTCATTACATATCATTGTTGTTATAAATTATTAACAATTAAACTAATATTAGAATGGTGAAATTTATAAGAATAGAAATCGTGTATAATATGATTGTAAAAATATATGGTAGATAAGTTGCATAAAATATATAATATACAATTCAGTTATTTTTATTTCATTTATATAAGCCTTTAAATGTATAAAGATTTGATATAGTAATAAATTAAAATAAAGCACCGTGTTAATAGATCATTAATATTATAATTAAACTAAATTGTTGTAAAATAAAAACTTTTTAAGTTCTATTAATACTATTTTTAGGGTTACAAAAATCTTATTATAATATTATTTAATATAGTTTATGTCTATAATGATTTTGAATTCATATAATATTTTATTCTTCAACTCTAAATATTTGAATTAAACACATGAGTACTGCAAAAAATAAACAAGATTTAGATGGACAGTGTGCTTAATTTTTGTGAGAATCAAATAATTTACTAAATTAGTACACAATTTAAAGCTCTCTCTCTCTCTCTCTCTCTCTCTCTCTCTCTCGGCCAATGTATGACACAATTCATGATTAGTGCAACACTTAACTGTTGTATGAATTTCTAATGAATTGCAAAGTGTTGTGAAAAGTTTTGCTCTTAATTTGTCGTCAAAAATAACAGAATCACTATCTATTTATAATATTATTATATAATAACACAAACATTATGCACACAATATCTTTCATATCTAATAGCGAAGTGCAATAGATTTATAAAAAAAAGGTTTAAAAATAAAATGCAATAAAACTTTCGCAACACATTATTTCCCTTTCATTCGCATCGGATTCCCAATGTATTTATGATAAGACAATACACTAATTATCCGCTAATTTTAGTCAAATATTAATCTTATTTTAAACTAATGACTTATTTAATGATATAAACGCTAATTATATTAAGCAATTAATACTGATTACTCTACGAAAGTTTGTGAAATAATAAACGATCTAATATAATTTATAAAAATATACTACAGTATTTGTTTATAAATATAGAAAACCTTTCAATAATCTATTAAGTAGAAAATCAAAAATTCATACACAATATTGATTTTAAATATTTATATAACTTATATACGGTATATGTTTTAAAAATAAAATATGATTTATAATCTAAACTTTGGAAATAATTTCTAATCTAATGAATATCTATGTACCTGTCCTCTAGCTAACGGTGCTTTTAGCACCTCTTCACTGAAAGTCTATCTATTTCTCAAAGTTTGTAATGAGTTCACTGAACTGCGGGACTATATATGTATTATATATTAGAAATAAAATTAGATTTTTATTCATTTTTCGTGACTTTTTATGTTACTTATAATAAACATCTTTTTCTTTAAGTGCAGAATACATATAAAAATTACAATTTTTTTTGCAAAAAAAAATATTTGTCTTTAAATGTAAAGTAATAAAATGTTTGTTATTTTTATAACAATATGGTTTATTAAAAAATAATACACATAAAACACATGTAAATAAAATTATTCTTTAATTCATATAATTATAGATTATAAATAAAGCAAATATTATTGCTCACAACTTTTAATTATCAGCATCATGATTAACGTTTAACTACTTTAATTTACTAACGGGTATTTTTGTAATATTTTCAATTTATAAATTTTCAATTAGTAAATCATAATTGTTAAAATATATTTTGCTGAACAACACAAAAAGCTAATGCACAATGGATTATAAATGGATTAATACTACAATAAAACAAAAATCATTATTCTGCACAAAAAATCACGAAATAAGAGAGAGAGAGAGAGAGAGAGAGAGAGAGAGAGCTGTTATTATAATAAAAATTAATACTAAGTTTGTGAGACAAATTAACCCAATTTTTAAGGCGGGTGCAAATATGTTTTTGTTTTATAATATACCTTATAATATAAATTGTTGAATACTTTCAAAATTGCATTTCATTACAGAAGCTATTAAAACGGAAAAACAATAAAAACAATATTTAAGTAATTTTCTCCCAAATATTTTTGAAGTTCATTACCAATGAGTAAACGAAAGAATTTTATAATTACTTTTTATCAGACTTTTTATTATAAGTACAATTTGATCATATCTACAAAAATGCAGTTAATTTTTATAATATTTTAAATCTCTGTCATATAATTTACTCTGTCATATACTCTTAATATTAAAATTTGAAATTATATTTGCTGACAATACTTGTACAATAAAAAATGTAGTATATAATGTAGTAAAAATATACCAGTAAATACATGATAATCTATTTTCAATCATTATATTAGTAATATTTGTTAGTACTATACTATACAAATTAAATTTCCTTTTAGTTTTATGTACAATGTGCAGATTACAACTTTAATTAATTGAATTTCACAAATAAATTATTTTTTAAACTACTGGTATTTAACAAATATGTAAATTATAATTAATTGTAAAGAAAAGATATTATAATATTTATCAAGAAAATGAAATTATCCATTTCTGACCACCTTTTTCTGATTATAATTAGTTATAAAGTTATAAAACACACACTATAATTGATTCAACCAAAGTTTAGCCAAAATTATTCCTTGCTAAATGATTTCATTTAAAATATTTTAATGTCTTTTAAAATAGTAAATTATATAACAATTATGTATAAAATACAAATTTGTGTTGTGCTGTCAAAAGGCATTAAATCTTTGTTATATACGAAAGACTTGTATTTATTCTGTCGAATGAAATATATATAATATTTTTGGTTTTATGGCAATATTTATAATAATAGGAGCACACTATGTATTAAGCATATAATGTATTATTATATAATTATTATAAAACGGCTGATTGTTCTCATAGATAATAATAAAGGCATAACAGAGTGCACTAAACACGCCTTTCCTACGCATCCGACGGACTCTGTATGGTATGCTAATAATAAATGACTTGGTCTTCAGTTCTTTATACTAATAATATATTTTTGACAAACTTTACGAAAATAGGTAAAAGATGACATACAATCTACACGAGAATTTTACGTTAATTCTTATGTTATTATTACCGTAACTGCTATTATAACTCAAACTAAACCCTTTTAATTTAAAATAGTATATGTGTCTGTTTATAGCATTTTGTGTTTTACAATTCAGTGTATTTATGATAATAATAAAGAAATTTATATATAATTTATTCGTATTAAACAAAATAAAACAAAGTTTAAAATAATAATACTTTATAACAAACCGTACAATTCGTATAGTAATTGAAAACATGAGAGAATAGCGCTACTGTATAATAACTATAGTTTTGTAAAAACCAAAACTAAAACATTACTGAATTAAAAATGATTTTTAAAATATAGAACAAATTTGCAAGTAATAAACACCTTGATAAAAAAGAATTCATAAGTATAGTTATAAAGCCAGTCATTTCGTGATTTTAATTTCCTGTTTAAAATAATATTTTAAAATATATTAATAGTATATTATAATAAACAAAACATAATTTTCTAATTACAAATAACTTATAGATAACTGAGAAATAATTCTCACAAACACACAAATTAATTAACAGTTAATATTTTCTAATTAATATCGATTAAAATATAAAAATATATCTATTTTAAAACCGTCAGTTAGTAATCAAAAAAATAAAATAATTTGATTATTATTACTATTTTAAGGCAATAGTATTGACATATATCCACAATTAACACATTTTATTTGATTTTAAATCAGAGGTTTTTTAAAATAAATTATTGCTAGTATTTAATTCACCAGTAATTGGTTGAACTATTTCTACGTTAAATCGTCGCTAAAAGAGACGCAAAAATACTGCATTTTGATAACTACTAGTATATTAATAAAATTATTTACGGTATTAAAAATGTTTGTAATCTTAAAAGTGATAATTTAAAAAATATTTTACAGATAAGTAAAAGATTATAGCGATAGTACACTGTACGGCCATAAATATAGTTTCGATACTTTTTCGCAAATATATATTATTTTTTAATTATAATTCTTAGCGTGTGTTTAGTTGTTTGATAATCGCAAAATGAAATCTTATTTTATAATGAATAAAAGTATGTATTAATAGAAGTTTTAGATATTTTAGATTTTTAATTATGTTTTTTAAACAAAAATACTTTTATGTTTGTTTAATAGAAAAAGTGAGTGTGAGAGTCGTGAGTGATTGTGAAAACTACATATTGAGTAAATGTTATTGATTCTGGATTTAATTGATAGCTAAGTATTTTTAGATAGTTTTTATATGTATTTTAATTTATGTTTCATATTAATTATAAGTTACATAAGAGATCATACTTTTTTGAAAGAGAGAGAGAGAGAGCCCATAATACCACTTAAACTGCATATCTATGTGAACCTCATATTCCGATAACTCAAACATAACAAAACTATTTTTAAATACATGATAATGGCATAAAATTAATTTGGGAAAATTTTGTCGATCGGGATAAATATGATGCTCAGAGACATTGGGCACAAATAAAATATAATTATTAATTTGCCTCTCGAGAGCTCAATAATTATTATCACTACTAATACCACAGATAGATAAGCAAATGAGTGGTAATTTATATATGTGGTTATTACCCGTATGTTATGTTGTAATAATATAGCAATTGAGAAGATATTTGAGAGTTCAGTTACATTTGTGTATTATACATATATATTATATAATGTATAAATAAAGCTCATCTTTTGAGTACATTATTTCGATATAGTGTTCACGTTTTTGACCCATATTTGCACTTATAGTCACTTATAGTGAACATTTATTTTTAAGTGCAATTGCGAAACAGTATACCAATGCCTGTATACTGTACTGAACATGCCGATTGCCAACTATGCTAATATATTATATTTACGGTAGAAAACTGAATTAAAATTCCAATATGTAACAAATAATTATAATTAAAATTTGCAAACATAATAAATATGTATCTTATATAAGAGCTAAATTCTAAATAACGTGTAATAATAATGTATTATAAGTTAGTCATATAATTATCGATTCACCTCTTTTAATTTTAAAATCCATTAAATAAGTTTTAGAGTAATACATTGATACAATTTATGTAGAATTTCTAATTTTCAAAATTTAATATAATTACAAAGAATAATCAATTAATATTTGATATTAGTATTTTATATATGATTTAATAATAAGGACAAAACTGTATAGTATTGTTATTTTAAGTAAATTTGTCTGGCTGTAAGGAGTTGTGAAAGATTGACAAACTTAAAACACGAAAATATAATACGTATATAATATCACTGGTCATTTATATGCTTGAAATTATTGAAATATGTTTGAATAAAAAGTTTTAAAAACAACTATAGTTTTTGTTAGAGAGT
The DNA here is from genome assembly GCA_905397405.1 of Oppiella nova. Classification (NCBI taxonomy): domain Eukaryota; kingdom Metazoa; phylum Arthropoda; class Arachnida; order Sarcoptiformes; family Oppiidae; genus Oppiella; species Oppiella nova. The sequence continues at coordinate 9,074 of CAJPVJ010000267.1, forward strand.
GCGAGTGAGTCAGTGACTGACAGATAGTGAGAACTATATATAAAAGTCTCGTTTTGTTTTTTGATATCCCTTTCCAAATCACACATCATTATACATAGAATATATTCTCGATTTAAGATTTATTGCACATTATTATTACATAATATTCAATCAGTATATTAATAGCTAAGTGGAGAAAATTAAAATTTTAGGTAATTTATTCAAAATCTCATTATTATTGATACAAATTATGTAGAATTTCTAATTTTCAAAATTTAATATAATTACAAAGAATAATAAATTGATATTTGAGATTATTATTTTATGTATGATTTAATTTTAAGTACAAAACTGTATAGTATTGTTATTTTAAGTAAATTTATCTGGCTGTAAGGAGCTGTGAAAGATTGACAAACTTAAAACACGAAAATATAATACGTATATAATATGACTGGTCATTTATATGCTTGAAATTATTGAAATATGTTTGATTAAAAAGTTTTAAAAACAACTATAGTTTTTGTTAGAGAGTGCGAGTGAGTCAGTGACTGACAGATAGTGAGAACTATATATAAAAGTCTCGTTTTGTTTTTTGATATCCCTTTCCAAATCACACATCAAATAACAGTTACACTACTGTTTCGCTAATATAAATTATATAACTGTATATTATTTATGTATAATGTTTTATTATTGATGATATCATTGCACTGTTAACCCCTTCAGGTGGTGCACGAAATTGCGTGAATGGTTAGCGTGTATGAGCACCGGGAGTAGCGAACAGGTAGATAAACAAGCGTACGGTTTGGCCATAATTTGTTTCACTTAAAATTTATTATTATTATTATTATTACAGCCTTTCGTAAAAACGCTGAGATTTTATTTATACAATTGTTTGGCAGTTAAAACACTGCACACAAAACAACACAAAAAACTGTATTCACTATAAATAAAGCGAAAAATTATTTACAATTGTTTTACATTTTATACAATATATTTTATAAATGTGAATCACTTTTATGTAATATAAATGATTAGTCCATTTGCCTATCGGTGCCATCAAAAGTAAATTCTCGAAAATGCTAATCCATTATATGTAATGTTTTATTTCATGATGGGATAGGGTTAATTTAGTTCAATGGGTTTTTTCTATTTTAATTAAAATAGCTCTCTCTCTCTCTCTCTCTCTCTCTCTCTCAAATAAAATGGTATTTGAATGCAAAACTGTGTGCATTTTATTTAATACAAATGATCTGAAAGAAATGTGTTATAATATTTTTCAATAAACCATATTGTGTTTGAATTGTATAAATTAAATGATAATCACTATTCACAATAAAAAGTAATATTTTTAATACACAAAACTAAACGCACAGAATATGTGATGGCAAATATGCAAACATTGTTATGGATTAGAAAAATTAATTTCAAATTCAATTGAAATTATATTTAAAGTAAAAATATAAATCAGGTTTGCTTTTAATGATTGAATATAACTAATGGCTTTTGTTTTGATGAAAACGCATTTTATTTGCGATTTTATTGCAAATTTATTTTAGTTTTCAAATGCTTTTTAAGCAATGAATAATAACACGCCTTAGGATGGACTACATACCCACAGCTTATACCGATAATATGATTGTAAAATAAAATTAGACAACATTTATAATAGTTATCCACATTAATAGCCATATTATACACTTGCAATAATTATAATTGTGTTTATGATCGACACATTATCTCAATAATAAAAGATATGCTTTATAATAGTACACAAAATAATGCAAAATTATATAGTATATCCTCAACACAAAAGTCCTATCATAATTTTGATATTACTGCTAATTGCATTTGAAAAATGTATTTCTATTTATAATAATATAAATGTATATACTTATTAAAGAATCCAAACTCTATTTTTACTTAAATATTATTTAACAGTGTTTTAAAAAGCATTTATTTATATAAAGTTTTTGTTTTGGTTTTATAATAAAAAATGTTTAATTTAATATATAAATATAAAATAGTTAAAACTCAATCCGTGTTAATTTTAGCAGATACTTATTATTATTTCCTAAATAATTTCAATTAACTTCAAATTAGTATTTCAATAATAGCTAATTTAATTAATTAATTTTACATATTTTGAATAAATAGTGTTTAATTGATTTTAAATGATCTCTCTCTCTCTCTCTCTCTCTCTCTCTCTCCAGAATGCATCTTATAAACAATTAATACCATTTATCTACCTGACGCTATTAATATACTTACTTTAAAACATCATTATATCTTATGGTATATTATTTATAAGTTTGTTACACATTTTAATGTAATAAGATATTATGACATAATAAAATTATTTTAGTATGTGTTGTCATTATGTAATTATACCATTTTTATGTTTATATAAATACAAATATATTTATTAGTCATAAATTTGCGGCATAAAATATTTTCATGTAATTAATTATGTTATAATTTAGAAATGATGTCGTAAGGTGTTTGTGGGATAGGGAATACACATCTACCTTATTAATGATTACTAATAAATACAAAATTAGACCAGTGAAACTAATTGACCATCAAAAATGAATAAACTTCAAACCATAAAATAGATATGTATTTGTAAATATAGTGTTAAATATTGTTAACAATAATAGTTAATTCTATTAAATCTTAACGATAAACTCTAAATTAAATGTTTGTAAAAATATTTATTTGTTTATACAATAAATATTTTCTTATATTTGCATTCATATAATATATTATATAATAAAATTCAATTTACTTAATAATGATTTATTTATTATAAAAGAATTGGATTATAATGTTTGAGTGGTTTATCAGATTTATAGCCCACGTGTGGCATTCAATGGTTATGAATCTCACACCGAGAAAAGGCCCACTATTTTAATCTCGCAAACAGTGTTACACCCCTTACATAGAGTTTTACAAAATATTTGATTCATTTTAGAAATTCTGTGTTTTCATTCATTTCATGGTAAAACCATTTATCATATTTTGCCACATAATTCAAATGTTTTTAAAAATATAGTTTAGAAATATTTTTCAATGGCTTAAAAATTATATGAATTTATATAATATTTTGAGATATTAGTTTTGTTAAATTTTACTAAAAATGATAATCCATTATAAGTGAATTTGGATTAAATATTAATCTGTTTACCTATTGCGGGCACATTATTCAATATTATTATTAAAATCTCTAAAATTTATTATTAAAAGTCATTTATAAAATAAAAACAAACATTTATTATAAATATTAGTACTCATAATGATATTAAAAACTAATATTTCAATTTTGAATGCATTTCTATATTTAGCAAAATAATATTAATGCAATTTAATCAAATGAAGAGAGCATTTATTTTTTATATTTATGATTATGAAACTTGTGAAACAAAAATGCTAATAATTTCTGCTTAATATTTACTATTAATAAGTTATATATTTAAAAATTATTCAGATGCCTTTAGCACTGGTATTAAGGTTTGTATGTGGAGTGCAAATAGAAACGAGAAAAAGAGAGAGAGAGAGAGAGAGAGAGAGAGACTTGTTTGTCATTAATAGATAGCATTTGAGGGCTATTTAGTAAAATTGGAAACACATATACATTTTTATATTTAACCCATACATCTAATTATGGCGGATGATTAAGCACCGGGCAATTACCGGCAATAATACCTCACACACATATTTAACAAGCAAATCATTTGATGAAAAACATAACATTAAGAATAATAAGCATAAATATACATTAATATTTTAATAATTTTTATTCTGAATATAATCATCATTTATTTGTATGTAATTTATTTCTAATGTCTTTTACGAAACAAATAATATATTTTATTTTAGTCGTATAAAAATTATAAAATTAAAACATTTCATATTTAGGACTGTTTATCAATTAAAAAATACTGTACAAAATGGATTTAACATAGACACAAATGCTTAAATTTTAATTTTTCAATATAAAATGTATATCAATTATTGAATACTAGTATAAATTTACTTGTACTAAAAATAAAACTATAACTTTATTAATAGTTTATAAATTACATCCGATTATGATTTCATAAAAGCGAGTTATTATATTGAAGTGGAGTTTGAGAAACGATTATATCGTAAATTGTCCTCAATTTTAAATCCACTCATTTATATATATAACTAAAATATGCAATATATCACTCATTACTGATTATAATTCATATTTCGTAATCTTAATAACATTATTCAACTTTCTAAATGCATAATTAATGTATAATAATATCAAAATTAATAATAACAACCAGGACAGCGTATAATCCGATACATACATAAGTGAAATACATTTCCTATCAAATAGTGTATTTATGATGCTTTTTTAAATTTTTAAAAACTTTTATCAGTGCATAGAAACATCACTTTTATAAAATAAAATTTTAATTAACCATAATTTAGATAATTTGTGCACATTAAGATATTAAACAAAAATATTAATTATGAATTTACAGATTTATTAAATGTATGCCATTTTTAGAAGATAAAATATTTGTAAAAATAATTACTGGGTGACATTAGTCGCATTTCATGGGATTTTAAAATTTATCGTATAAAACAATTTGTCTCTCCATTTAATAAACAATAAATTAAATTCACAATTAAATAAAAAATTGTTGAAAAATAAGACCATTTGAATCGTCATTATTATTCAAAACCGCAAATCAAAAGGCAATCCCTTTTTTGCTGGTAATTCAATGTAGACTAAAATGGATATTAATTTGGATATTAATATTGTAATATATAGCCCCTTTAAATGTTTCAAATTATATATTGCTTTATATATTAATATAAATGTGAGATTAAAAGGGGATTGGGATGTGAATCTAAATATCTCAACACATATTATAGTACACTGTAAATACATTTGTATAAAAAAAGTTTATCGCAAATTCAATCAAATTAATGGCACTTAAAATATTGTAATTCTTGTTTTGATTTTTATACTAATAATTGATTTGTTATATTAGTTACCAAAATATGTATTCAATTGTGTGATAGAGATCACTAATTATATAGTACTTAAAAGTGTATTAAAATTTTCAAAGGGTTCATAGCATTATAGTATTAATGTTATGCCAAACATTAAATTATCGTTTAATTTTAAAATAAGCATTAATGCAGCACAAAATATAAATATGATTTAAAATTTAAAAACTAAAAATAATATTTCATGCAAGTGATGAAAACTTCTATACAATTAGCGGTCGTTTTCGGATTATATTATATAAGCAGACAATCGATAACCAAAATTAAAGGGGTTTTGGCATAAAATACATAATTTTTGAGTAAATTAAAGAAAATTTGGTCATAGGTGGCCAGAGGTAGGAACATACTAAAAATTAAGTATAACTAAATAGTAAATATATAAAAACTTAATTACATTTGATTTAAAATTAAAATTCAAAAATAAACTTTTTTAAAATAATTGTACGCTAAATACTGTATAATAAAGTCCTAATGTCAATATAAGGAATTGAAAAGTTTAAAACCCTCACATTTGTAGCTAGAATTTCAGACTTAACATGGCATACATGCCCACCTCTACATATATGATATAAAGTTTGTATTTTAATTTCTTGAATTAATATATAGTTTAATAAAAATGTTAATTGCTTTTTGTTTAGGTTCACATTAAAAAATACTATGCTAGAAATTGTAATATTTTCAATTTTATCAGACAAAACAGATTTTTATCAACATTTCCCTCACCAGACAGACCCCGAAAATCCAGACATTGAATTTGTGTACAAAATAAATCATAACATGGTATGATATATAACGTGTAACCCCTTTACCATAAATCAGTAATATTTATGAATCAAACAGTATTTTCATGAAATTAAATTACTATAAAATTTATTATTATTATAAATTGTTTCCTAAATTATATCTCAAAAGGATTTATTTAATATACTGAAATAATATCAGTTTTATAGTTTGAGTCAGTATTTTGAGTTAAAATGATACATGAATATAAAAAATCCTTTAAATAATTAGTTCATTTCAATTGATTTGTTCATTGTTTAATATTTGTTTAACGAGTAAATTATCAAAATAACTTTTATGTTATAAATTTACTATCAAATTTATTCTATATATACTTGTCAAGAGTACAATTGTTACATTAGTTTAATAATATATTGGTATTCTATATAACAATTGTTTTTAAATTAAAATAATATTTGAAACTGACTTTCAAGCAGATGGATATTAATGATAACTTATATGTATAATTAGATAAGAGTTAGAATAACACTTTATAAACTCTAATCTATAGTCACTTTGTGTACGGTATAAGTTAATCACGAATTATGAGCAAAAATATACACTTACATAACAAATATGTATTAACTTTTTGTTTTCCTATTTTAAATCTAATTTCCATATACTAGTCGTTAGTGTTGTTAAGAATTGTTTATATTTAAAAAATAAAAAATACTGAAAACTTATAATTCATATTTAAAAATACAAACTTCGCATAAGATATTCACACGTTTTTCAAATTAAATCAATAATTATATATGAGATTAGTTGTTGCTTTTGCTAATGTTTTTGGCACCAAAATTATATGTTTATTACATTATATAAGTTATGATAATTTTTACATCAAAAATAATCATTTAATAAACACTGCAGCTTCTGAATGAATATTTAATTTTATGATAAACCCCACCCCCACTGCACACAATCACCGTACCTACCATTAATTACATGAACATTTTTTTAATCCAAAAAACAAAAATTAAAACAAAAAGCAAATCAAACTCGCATTTACATTTAGCGCCAAAGTCATGCAAAACAAACCGTTATTTAAAATTCATAAATCATTTAACTATACATTAAATAAGAAATAAATATTTAAATCATAATATTTTTACTTCCCTTTGAATAAAATTTAAAAAATTGCAACCATTTTTACATAACGTATTAATTTAATTACAAGTTGATAATTATTTTAAATTACAAAACAATGTAAAAAATATAGCCCTATACGACAAAAGTGTCCAGCAACTAGGGGGGAAATTATTATTTCTGATACACGCGCAGGTAGTCAATCTCCATGGTAGGCTTCTCCCACTTCTTGGCCTCATCGACGGTTACCGGAGGTCCGTACTTATCAGCGGGGAAAAAGCTGCCTGATACCGCAATGTTGATCACAAAGAAAAAGGGTCTGTCAAATGGCTGCCCATTGGCGGTGTATGGGTTGACTCCCTTGCCCGACCACATGGACTTGTTTATATTCTCGGTGTGGTATACCTTGCCGTCCAGAGACCATCGCATCTCAGTCTTCTCCCACTCGAAGGTAAACGTATGGAAGTCGCGGCTGAAGTCAATGCCGGCGAACTCCTTCTCGCCCGACCCGCTGTACTGGTTGTTAGGCCACGTGCCTCCGTAGTGGATACTGCCCTGAATCACGTTGTTCTGAGTGCCCCTGTTCTCCATCAGGTCTATCTCACCCGACGCAGCCCTTTAGGGAACGGCGTTCATGTTATTGTCAATATAGTGTTGGAGAGTATTATTACTTTACTAGTATACTAAACGTATATTCAGAATGAGCTAGTACAGTATATCCAGACTTATAACAATTATCAAACATGGAATTGTTCGACATGTATCATAAATCTTAAATTATATGAACTTGGTATATTTTAAATATCTATTTTGTATAGATGTGAAGCCAAGCTTATGCCTGTGCTCTACATACCAGATCCCGTAGTAGCTGTTCTGAGGCATCATCCAGATGGCCGGCCACAACTGTTTGCCTTTCGGGAGTCGAGCTCTGGCCTCAAACTTGCCGTACGTCCAGGCCTTGGCTGTGATGGCACGGACAGAGGTGAACTGTCGGCCCCCATACCCACTGGGCTCCACATTCACTCGGATCACTAGACTTCCATTCTCTTGGTGGCCGTTCTCCGGTCGGTGCGATGTGTAGAACTCCAACTCATTATTACCCCAACCTATGGACATAGCACCGGGAGGGTACAGAGTAGTTATCATTTTATATGTTTACTCAATTAAGAGCTACCATACCATCGCCTCCCATCTCGTACTTCCACTCGCAGTCATTCAAAACGCCGGCCCCATTGAACTCGTCGGCCCATACAAGCTTGTACTCTTGAGCACCGGTACTGCATATATAAGCTGCCGACGCCACCAGTAGTAAAATTAACTTCATGTTTTAATATAATTTTTCCAAATCAAATATAATATTATTTATGATGCTCTCAGCTATTATATAATAAACTGAACAGGATACTATGTTGACAAGTAGCCCTGGCAGTAATCAGTTTACAAAAAAACTTTTATTTTTATCAATTTGTTGCGAAACAATTGTGAACTTTAAGTGTTATATTAAATAATAGTATTGGAAAATAGTCCGTGCTAAATAAAATATGGTATTTATCTGGCAAATTCAAACCACTTATTAACCATGGTAATTATATTAATCTATTTTATTAAATGTATTATACAAATATATTGATAATAAAAATTAAAAATAATATTGATAAATATTTGTAGTCCAAATGCACCAATAATTAGCAAGGATCACTAGTCGTCAACGAAAATTTAACCCAAATTTTGTAAATAATTAATAAAACGCGATCTTTGGTTAATTGAATATTCATACTTAGGTTTATGATGTCATATATAATGAGCAGGTGTATATTATATAATATTAGTGTATTTGTTGCAAAAGACAGGGTGCACAATAGCTTTCATTCTTGTAAAATACAAAATTCCTATGAAATATGTAAACATAAATTATAATGTTTGCTAACTCATTAGTATAAATTATAAATTAAATCAATGGTATTTTCCGTGCATCACTTTAAATATTGATTTAATTAACAAACTATTTAATATATTATTATGCTACTAATAATTAGCTTTTGTTTCCCGATTATGACTATAGACCGAGTCTATTGTCATTACAATCGCTAACTATTTATCTCGTAAAATAATTTTGGCAATCAATCAATAGCTCTCTTGCGGTCTAATCAATGAATTTTGTTTTCAAATAAATTATATAAATACGATATGCCCTAAATTGATTAATTTTTATTAAAATTTCACCAAGTGCGTCTAGTACACTCAAGGATATAGTTAAAAATGTGCATCAAGTTCCTGTTTATGTTAAAATTATTGAAATTCTTTGTTATTAATAAGTATTTATCAACAATTTTTATAATTATGGAAATAATTAATCTCGAATATTGTGTATTCACATAAGCTAAATTAATTATATTTATAGAAACTAAAATTAGTTTTTATTGTTTAATGAAACAGCAAATCACAATAATATTGTGAAATACGGTACTTAAGGGTAAAACTAAAAATAAAATGAGTAGCCAAATTGGATACAAATTTTATAATAAATATTATGTTAATTATTTCATATTATTTAAGTTAGCATTAATTTTTATGCTTAAATCACGCTTTTTATTATTATTGATCCATAAAAGTTTATTTTTGTTACTTATGATACATATGAGAAAACATATTAATATTAATACAATTTTGAGCATCAATACAAATGCCTTTTAAAATAGTTTTATAAACACAAAATATTAATACAAATCTATATTTGAAATTGAATTTAATTTAAAAAATGAGATAAATCAAAATATGTATTTATTTCAAATAATTCAATATGGGGTAGCCATGCGTTTATAACAAATACATTGTATATACAGTATCTGTATAATAAACATTAGCAATGGATATCCCTATTAACTTATTTTGCATACATATTGAAAGTGAGCCCTAACTATATTACTGGTAATAATAAAGTGATTTCGAAAATAAAAACCTGATTATCAGTATTTAGATTATAAGTTCAGTAGTGATATTCACGTTATAATATATATTATAACTTATATGAGATTCCTTACGAGAGTTTAAATTATATTTTTTAGGGACAATGACCACAGACTGGAACTGGAGATGAACTGTTCGCTAAGTCATCCATAGCCTCCGGGCGCCGCATATTATTAGTATTATTACTATTACTAGTCTTTTCGCAATAATCAATGCATTAATTTCTAACGGTGTGCATAGGTATGTGAGCGCCGGTATTTGATTTTTATGAGAGCAATCAGAAGTTATACTATTTTTCTGCCCAAAAATACACTAATTATATATTTATTGCATAGTTCTCAACCGTATTATTAGTATTGAGTTTTTATAGGATTTGTGCGCTAATTGTGAGCAACAAAATAATATTATATACCTGTACAGTATATACCGTTAGATAAGGTTTAGATATATTTTTAAAAAGCTTTTTTGTGGCGAAAATATTTTCATAGGATTCACAATCGATAAGTGAATCCTAAAATATTTTTAGCAATTAATTATTAGCATGTGATGTAAGCGCAGGTATAGTCTCTCACACATACAGCTAACCGCCGAAAGTGTTGCCAACAAATTAATACATAAATAATCTATAAATTTATTATTCATTTCAATTTAATATACTGATTATCACTGAAATTAACTATAATTAACAAAATTCCTGTACAATATATTCAATAACTATACACGACTTTTCTATATAGGTATGCAATTAAAATATTCTGGGTTTAGGCAATAAAATCAATCAATGTATTTGTGAGGGAAACCAATTTTGCTATGAAATAATGTCACATCAGAATACTATATACGCTATACGTATAAGAGTTTGTGTGAGAAAAATTGCAATTTTATCTCCTAATTCAATCACATTTCAATTTAAATCACTCCTCAAAAATACAATTTACTCTTATTTAAAAAATTAAAATTTCTAATTAATGTATGGCATGAGAGAGAGAGAGAGAGAGAGAGAGAGAGTTTTCAAATTTAATGGAATTTGTCTTAAATCTAGAATAATATTAAATAACATTTTAGTATTAAAAGGTTATAATAATAGCAATAAAAGATCAATAAACCATTACACGATAAATAAATTCATTATGTGTAAAATATACGTATTATGTTAAATAAATTTAAAATATAACTTATATTGTATGTACAAAAAGACAATTGTATAATATAACATAACTAAATTGAAAATTTCGTTTTCACTTATAATTTAATAATTTGTTCAAACAATAGTTTCAAAAACAAAATATTTAATTTGAATTTACGACATTAAATGAAAGTTAGTACAAAAATAGATATTTCTTAGGAAGAGGGTAAAAAATAAAAGATTTCATTTGTCTGAAGTTGACGTTTTATTTCATCCATTCTCCATACGCTTCTGTAGATAAATAACTGTAATATTTATAATTAAATTCTATTTGAAAACTGGTAACCAGTTGTCGGAAGAACAATAGGAATTCTGTTGAAATCTAATAAAAACGATTTTCTTAGAAATCTGTTCAACAAATATTATATGTAGGCATACAGTCGATAGCATACCTGTACCGTGCTTACCGTCTTTTTGAACGTCAACTTCAGGTAATTCTGTTTTCTGTCTTTAAGACAATATAAATAGAATTCTTTAAACAAAAACAACACTTAAGTATAGTCAGAATTCTAGTGTTATTCCGAGCATTTGGAATTGAATGTCAACGCCAGTTGAATGTCAAGGTAGTTTAGTTTTTACGGACTTTTCTACGGATTAATTAATACAATTAATTATCTGAAAGCTTAATTGAGGTGGTATATTTTTAGAGCATTATTTTTCATTTATTATATCATTATGAATGACGTCGGAGTATACATTATTTAATACTAAACAGATTAGTGCAAAATTTGGGAGATATACACACGATTTATTTGACGTTTAATGACATGTACATCCCTGCACATCTCAATTTAGCAGGATTATACCTGTATATCCCCATTATACAAAACTATAAATAAAAAATCTCGTTAATCGTCTTAAACTAATAGACGTTTTGTCAAAATATATTTATTTTTATATAAAGATTGAGAGATATTCTGTACACTAATTAGTGTTAACTATCAAAAAATTGGGACTAAAAATAAAATACATTATTTTTGAACTAATTATTAATTCAAAGAAAATCATCTTTCATCAAACTTTTAAAGTTTTTGAAAAAATGAATTTTTTTTGGCTAAATATAAATAAAGCAACATACTTTCACATTAGAACAATCGTATTTACAGGTATTATTTTGAATAATCCTAACCAAAACCAAACTTTCCCACAAGTATTAGAGGTTTTAATGTTTTAGACATTTAATAAAAATAAAATATAGGAAGTAAATCATGTTTTAAAATTAATCTAGTATTTTATTATTTTAACTTAATGGTTAGTTGTTTTATATTTAGGTTTTAAATGCATTGGGTTTTATTTCATAAGAGAAGTAAAAGAGAGAGAGAGAGAGAGAGAACATAAATAACATTTTTATTCAATTATTAATTTATATAAAAATAAAAGAGTTGTTAGTATTCGATGAGACATTCATTTGTGATCATTAATATCCCAACTATAGTGAAACTCTTTATAATAAACATTATTCTTAAACACTTTCTCATTAATGGATGGCATCGGCAGGTAATGATCAGCCATAGTAGGTATGGGCACACCATCATCGGTCCTGTGTGTGAAGTGTGCGTCCCATTTGGGCCGGTGGTCTAACACATGCGAATGATGGGGCACTGGTGTGGCCACAGTAGACATCGGGATGTATGTCTTGAACCACATCTTATTGACGGGTGAGTTGTGGTGTCGTTTCCATTTGGTACGAGTGGTCACACCCTGTGGCCGATCGCCATCACTGCCCCAATGGTATGAGTTCCCCGATGTATGTCTATTGTGATACCAGCGCTCATTCTCGTGATGTAGGCTATAATGTCTCCCATTATTATCAGTATTCTTGTTAGTAACTTGGTTAGTTTTGTAGTCATTATCATTTTGTTGAATATTAATATTATGGTTATTCTTGTGTTGATTTGAGTGCCAATCGGAATATTCTGGTCCTCTATTGTGGCCAAAGTAGGAGTGCGAGAGTTCAGGTATGCCAGGAATCGCGGCTATTGGAGGTATGGCAGGTATATCAAACGCATGGCGCCTATAACTCCGTCTATCGCTTTAAAGTTGCAAAAAATAATTTAACATTAATATAGATTTTATATTTTATTCACGTCTTTACGGCATTATTTTTAATAATAGTGCTATTGTACTTGGACAACAATCATAGTAGTTACATTATAGCTAGGCACTATTTAGGATAAAATAATACCTATTTTATTTTATACGGTATAATGTATTAAAAAACCTTTTATTATAATAATTATATTAAACTTCAGTTGGGTAAAATTTTAAATGTTAGTGAATGTAATTATAATATCAATCATTTATAGTCTTACGAATGGGTTGTAAAAATTGTCTATAAAAATAATAATGAGATTTTTGTGTTGAGAAAATATAAATATCTCCTTATTATTGGTAATCATTTTATTTATGTAGAGAGAGAGAGAGAGAGAGAGAGAGAGTTAATACGCTATAATCTAATCTTTCATTAACTAAATATAGATCCCTTTATGTACTTTTTTCTCACCACTTATACCATTGAAAACTTATTTATTATTATTTATATATAAAAATAACATTCAATTGAAATGATGGATCGATTCACTCGTATAATCATATAATAGAAATAAATGGCCAAAACATGTAATTATTTTCCCACTCATTTATCTCCCATTTCAACAAAAATAAAATAAATTTTATTTACAATAATTAAAGTACCAATACAATCAGGTATATTTATTATAATATTTGATGAGTATATGTCAGTTACTTATATTAAAGTATGTGATTCAAATATTTAATCCACACAATATATCACCAAAATGTGTTGTTTATCCTTTTCATAATTAAATTACATATTGTTATATAAACATTATAGTAGTATAATCATAATGTTAACCTTATATAGCGTGTTATAAGTGTTCATGTAATGTAGTTAGAAAGTAATTTAATTGTAGGTTTTCTATTTGTTATAAATAAATTTTATAATAATTTTGTTCAGATATTTGCAATATTAAAGCAATTATTGTTGTTAATATTTACTTCAGTTTATAATAAATTGTTTACTATTTTAAGATTCTACTGTTAGGGAGAGAGAGAGAGAGAGAGAGAGAGAGAGAGATTATTTTTGTTGAAATGGGAGATAAATGAGTGGGAGAGAGAGAGAGAGAGAGAGAGAGAGAGTAGAGTATAACTTAATATACTATTTGTATTTTTGAAAGTTATGAATTGTATTAATGAGATTATTTTACTTTCAAGTTGGATCAACACATATTGGATGAAATTAATTAAATGTTTTATTATTTACATATACAGTGTAAGTTATACTACATTGAGATGTCATTAATTATAAGTAAATTAATTATTAATTAATAGCCAAGTGGGAGATTAGATCACTTAAGTTAATACACTTAAGTTATAGATCAGATTATAGTTCACATCAAAAGCTATTTAATTTGATATTTGATTTTGAAATTAATTATTTTGTTTACCCAAACCAATGTCTTATTTATAGATATAATTATAATATTATAATAGACTTATTGAAAGCAATGTTGTTGTGCTATACATACTTTATTACATACAAGTGATGATCGCATTTCAATAATGAAATGTTGAAATACCACATATTATTAACATTACATGATCTATCAATCTATATAAATTCATAGTAATAAACTTATATTATAATAAAAATATTCAGTAATTCCTTGAAAATAAGTTTGTAGAGTAAATAAGATTTTAATATAAAATAATTTATTTTGATATAACATATACTGTATTAGGATAATAATTAATATAATATAATTTGTTTTATTTTATTATAATTTTAATAAGAATAGAGATAATTTTCTAATCGAAAACTATACCAAGAATACAAATAAACAAATTTTATATCGATTTTGATATGAACGAAATATTGAAGGGAAAATAATTAATCATATTAAGCATATTTATGTATGGCTCCGGAGATTATGAAAAATAAAAATTCATCTTTTGATAATCAACTGTAATCGTGGAGATCTATTATAAAACTTGAATTTATAGATGAAAATTATTATTAATTATCTAACATTAATAGTATTATTAATTAGAATATCAAATATTATACTACTGTACTGTATACGATATTAATTAAATTACTGTAGAAATAATAAGGATTTATATTTATTTTATAATTATTAATTAACTTAATTTCTTACTTGTGATCAGCAAAAGGGAATTCATGATTGGCATCCCATCTACCGGCGCTGTTTTCTGAGTATTTGTCTGGGAAATGATGCGATATATGGTTCGGTATCTCAGGTATCCCAGCTGAATTATGACCAGTATTATCGTAATTATAATACCACTGGTAATGTTTATGGATCCCATTTGAGCCCTGGAGTCCAGTGGCTACCGGTGTTGATGGGACGGCTGGTGATGATGGGTGTACGCCATGACCACTGATCAGTTGGTGATGTCGTTCAAAGTTATGGTTTAGATTGAAATCATAGCCCGATTCATATGAATTGTGAATTATTAGCGATAGAAATACAATTTTAATTTTTAGTACAATATTCATGGGAAACGTTTAATAGATATGTTGATTAATATTTTTCAGATATTAAGCTGCGTTTATTAAATAAATAAATACACTAACAAATACCAAATTATTGTATATCGACTAATTAAATTACATAACAAAATTTGGTAATATTTATTTCTATAATATTACGTGAAAATTAACATATTAATTAAACTGACAATTAAAAGTTACTAAAATTATGCTTATATTGATAACAACAACAACATAAAGTAGCTATAAACACAATCAAAATTATTAATTAATTTAATATATATTAAAAATATAAATTATTAAGAAATGATTTAGTTTCAGAAAGTCAGTCTTCAAATACTATTCAATAAAAACATTATAATCAGCGCAAAGACTAAAGACATTAAAATAAAAAAATAACTTTCATTACATAGTGTTACAAAACTTTTACTTTCATACGGATTGCATGACATATTATCTCGGTATCCATAAGCGGGTCAACATAATCAACACAATTCCTATTGTATAACAAATGGTGATCCAACCAAAGGGGAGAGTATTTAATGTGTACTCAAAACAAAATTCAAGATCCCCGTCCCTCTCGCATACTACTAAACACTTTTATTGTATAAACATAGATATCATACATACAATGCAAATGAATACAAATTATATGAATTTTGTTTTACCACAAACAAGGCGTTTATTATGCGCTTTCTATACATATGCAAAGGGGCTTAAAGTTTTCAATTTATAAACTCTTTAATAGTTAGCCAATTATAAAAAACAATGAAATATGTTTATATAAAGTTATTATTTTAATTAAAATTAATAAAATTTATATTTGAAAAATTTATTGAGCAATGTATCAATCAATTTACAGTTAACATATTATATCCCCATTGCATACATGAAACCAAATTTATTATTAAAGAACTTCCTTAAAATTTGTATATATTTTTATAAATTATATGTTTGACTCTAATAGGGGTTTCACAACCATTCAGTGAATGTGATGTTATTATATAATTATTTTTACGGTATATTATATTTATTAATATCATAATGTAATAGAAATATAGACAAAACATATCTTTGTAGTATACATTTTCTAAAAAATAATAAAAATATTGCTAATAAAAAATTAAAGATTGGCAAAATTATATAAATTAAACTTTTTATTTCTTAACATTAGATTATTGTTTTTATAAAAAAAATTATTTAAGGCACGACTTGATAATTACATAATAAAAATGACCCTTTATTTTTTTGTTAGTTTTTAAATATTTACTAACTTTATGAGTAAAGTAACTAAATATTTTAATTTTAATTTATATAAAATATTTAAGAAAAACTGATTATTAAGTCCAATAATAAGGATATAGTGAACGGAAATGATAGGCAAATACAGTATTGGAAATCTAGTGCTCAAAGTATTTATAATTATATGAATAAGTCATTGAATTAGATTTCACAAACATATTTTAATTATTAATCTAACATTTATTTCGTATTAAAGTATAAATAAATAATTTTTTATTTTATTTTAAGTTTTACAAAAATAATTAATATTGCTTTAATAAATTATAATTTTATAAATCTATTTTGAGAAAATAAAATCTATATCAATATCAATTAATGCGTTTGTAATTTTTATTTCAAATTATACAAATATGAGTAAACAAATATAAAGTAGAGAATCATTAATATATTTTATATGTGAATATATTTTTAATAAAATAGACAATAGGAATAGAGATATAGTTTAGTATTATCATTTATAATAACTTATAAAAACTTTCACATACAGAATAATAAATAATTAAGAGATAATACATGATTTAGTAAATAATACACCTGTTATAATCAAGTAAGCCATGGGAACAGGAAGTGTTAACTTTCATTAGTTTTAATGATGTCCAATAAATATAAGGAATTAATTAAAACCGACATTTAGATTAAATATTAAGACTAGACATCTGATTTATTTTTAATTGAATTAAATCTGAATTCCTATTTGAAACTTTTATCTAATACAGTATGAACCTGATTTTTGTTTTATTTGTTATACATTTAACCTGTATTTTAAATCTGGTTCTTATGATTATTATTGTTTATATATTTTGTTTGATTTGTTTGATGTAGAAAAAGTATAATGAAATTATCGTGAGATTTAAATAGTGATAGTAAATAATATGTTTTAATTTTATTTGCAATATATGATAAGTAATAATTGACATTAGTAAATGTATAAACTAGTCTAAAATATATATATTTGTGATAGTGAAAGTTTTCATTTGTAGACTTTACACTCAACACTAAACAACAAACTGTTTAGATACTGTATTTGGTCATTATAAATATATCATAAATTTTAAAAATAAATAACTTTTAAATAAAATAGGTTCTCCACTGCTACCAAAGCCAAAAATATCATAAATTCAATGTAGTTTACTATATTTTTCTATGATATAATTTATTACTATTTTAAAAATAATAAAAATCACAATAATAAATAACTTAAAATATAATAGTATCAAAAACACCACGCGTGATATTGAATTCAATTGTCAAATATATAAAAATTCATTCATAAAAAAATTTATTTTCCCCAAAATATTTCTAATATAGAATTGAATACAATTGTGTAATACTGTACTGTCAAAAAAGTCTGAACAAATATTTATCGCCTTAAATGATTAGGCAAAAACACACATAACAAAATCATTCACAAAATTACTAAAATCAATTTTTTTGTAAAATAAACCCTTTAAATATACATTAATTGTATTATAGTATAGTATTTGTGACATATTTGCTTTGATTAAATATGATTACATTTATACGGTAAAGTTATTTTATAATATTTTTACTTAAAACACTAAAAAAGTAGCCGTGGTTAATTTATCAATTTGCTATACATAATGGAATATATTCTCAATCGACTAAATCATTGTCAGCATAAAAATGATTTTTTTCGCAATTTGTATCCCGTGTATATTATTGAAGTTCAAGAATTTACAAATAATTGCATTTTAATTGCTAGCTTAGTAATTGTTTTAATACAGTAGTCGCAACAATAATGACATTTAAGAAAACGAAAGCATTATAAATGAAATAAATATATTTGTGTCTAATTTATTGTCGTCACAAATGACTGAATTTATCATAATTTCATTTAATATTAATACGTATTTGCATTATAAATACGGTTGCGATTAGAAATGATTTTCTCTATTTTCAACAATGAATTAATTCATATAATGTATGGATTAAAGCATAAACTAATAATATTTAATAAATGGACAAAATCCTATGTTAGATATGGAGGGGAATGAATAAACACATTTATATTAGACGAGAAATTAAATAGTAAATGGCTTTATTATAAGTTGTATTTTTAATAAAAGACAATTAAATGTTTTAAAAATTAATTTATATATGATTGCCGTAATCAATTATTTTAAAATAAAATATTAAATATAATAGTAATAGTAAGGGTATTAACAATTTTTAGAAAATTACTTAACTAAGATATTAACCTTAAAAACAAAAGTAAATGAACATGCCATTTAAATATCTTTTAAGTGTATTTGAATAACGTCAATTCAATTATATTTCTAATGTTTATAAACAAGTTAGATGATTTGTATTAAAAATCTTAACATTTATATAAAAATTTAAATACCTAAAGATTTTGCAATAAAAATAATGAAAATGTTTTTTTTATATAAAAAAGCGACATTTCATTGAATCTATTCTTATTTATACTCGTAATGCATATTGAAATCATCGATATTGTAAAATGATGAGTATCGGGTAACTCAATAATTAATAAAATGTAGAATGCAAATATTTAAAAATGATTATATAAATTTATATATGATAAATGTTAAATAGAGACATAAATAGCAATAATATCGGAATAAAAAGCTTTTCTTAGTATTCACAACAAAACATATTTGTCATAAAGATTGTAATAAAGAGATTATTTCCAATTGATTTCATCTGAAATATAATATTTTTAATGATTGTTTTAATTTAATTAAAAAAATATATTTAAAAATCCTAAGCAATAACAGTGAACGCATCACTAAAACTAATGGATTCCTATAATTAGTGAAAATATGAAATACAAAAGCTTTTTCTCGTTTAGTCATTGCTTTGATTTATGGAAAAGTGATATAAAAAGTGTTGTTTTTAGTGAACACAGAAAATATCTACTCGTCATTTGCAAAATGGGATTCAATATTATCTGACAGTTAATTTACTTATTAATTTAATATTCTCGTATTAATACTAATTATTGTATTCATCAAAGAATAGAAATATTCTGTAATTTATTTCATTGAGTGTTTTATAACAGAAAAGTGATGTCTAAACAATTGGTATAAAATAATTGTTATTATATCTAAATACAAGAATTTTTGTTTTAAAGAATTTTACTAAAAAATCCGATTCTTTATATTAAACGTCAAATAGTATGATATTAGAGATGCCGGGGCTGAGGGCAGGGATCTCATGGATGAAAACCAGAATGTCCAGACAATTAGCCATCACAAAAAGGGTGCCAAGAATGCAAGAATCGTGTCGAAAGACGACAAAAAGGGTAAACCAAAGGGTAAGAAGTCTAAGAAAAAGGATGACATGGATAAGCTCAAGGGTGAAGTGGAAATGGATGACCACCGTATTCCCATTGCTGAGCTATGCCGCCGACTACAGACTAATACAGAAACTGTAAGCAAATATAACTAAGTTTTTATCACAATATAATATAAACTTAAAATAACTGTTAGTCAATTGGTCACTACATTTCTCAGTAATTATATTCATTTTTGTCATAAATTTTTTATGTTTAATGTTTAGGTAATGTAATTACAGTTAGGCAAATGTTCAATTTATTGGTAGTATTTCAAGTTGAAATTTTCAACGTTTCGACAAAGTTTAATTAGATTTAATACTAAATTATAGGTTTTAAAACTATTTAAAGAGTTGCATTGCGGATAATTTTATTAGCCATTATAAATTTATTAGTTTATACTGTACAAGTAAAAGCTTTAAAATATGGTTTTAGGAAATTAGA